>CAWUFW010009560.1:600000-773743 GCA_963921515.1 Calotriton arnoldi
ACACACGTGCCAGGCTCTGGAAGAATCGCGTGAGCTCCGCCTGCTGCTGAGGTCCATAGACACGCGTATGGGCCAAATCGTGGATGTTCTGAGGGACAGACCTGTGGGACAAACTACGGCTCAACCCCCCTCCAGTGGCCCGCAGGGTGATCCCCCCACCAGCCCAGCTGTGGCCACACAGAGGGGTGAGCAGCAACAGGATGACTCCTCAGACACCACTGACCCCGCAGCAGGAGCCCCCCTCTGGAAAACACAAGAGGGGCCATCCGAGAAACACCACGGGAGGATCAAGTGTCAAAGCAACAGCCAAACACAAGTCAAAGAGACGTCCATGATAGCACCTCTGTACACCTTGACATTGACTTTGTTGACTATCCTTACCCACACTGCCATGTTGATGGCAGGTGTCTGTTGGACTGTGTCACCTCATCAATGTGGTGACTACTCTATTGTCTTGTTTGCCATCACTAACAACTCATTGATTCACTTAGCACCATTTCTTGAAACATCACTTGTCTGTCACAACCACTCAATGTAAATAAACACTCTTTACACACCTATGTCTTTGTGTCAGCTCCATGTTTATCACAATATGTACAATGTTGAGTCAGAACACAATGTACCAGTGGCTCAGATCGTGACGAGGCATTGAGAGTCTGAAGGGACCTAGAGAGACACAAGGGAACGACATTTACTCGTCAGGTGTTGGCATCACAGCCAGTACACAACACTAGTCATCAAGGTACACAAACCAGCGCACATCACAAGGATAAACAATCTCAACATAGACATCATGTAGCTGGTCAGGACTACACTGTGCCACACACATCAGCCATCAGCACAGAGCCAACAACAGGCAGCAGTCAAAAAGCTCATCTCGGCCTCATCACCACCATCAAAGACAGCAGACAATGGCATTGTTGTACAATATTACTCACACTCAACGGAAGTAGTGGTTGATGAGCTGTTGGCGCAGGTCGACACCTTCCTCCTCTCCACTATCCTCGTCACTGGACACGTGTGGGCTTGCAGGGGGGGGGGCATCTGCGGCGCATCATCGTCCAGGAGCAGGGGGATCTCCTTGCGCAAGGCCAGGTTGTGGAGCATGCAGCATGCAACAATTATCTGGCACACCTTTTGGGGAGAGTACATCAGTGCGCCTCCGGTCCTGTCCAGGCACCGAAACCGAGACTTCAGAAGCCCAAAAGTACGCTCCACCACACGAAGTGTTCTCCCATGGGCCTCATTGTAGCTGACTTCCCCTGGGTCCTGGGATTCCGCAGTGGGCTCAGCAACCAAGGCCGGTTGGGATATGCAGAGTCACCTAGGTGCCAGATACACAGAACAATTTTGTAATATGACTGTAGCTGCGGACAGCATGTCACACATACATCACAATACTTGACACAGCTAACTCACCTACAAGCCACGCACGGTCAGGATGCAGATTTGCCATCATCTGTGGTACGATGCTGTTACGCAGGATGTAGGAGTCGTGGGCTGAGCCAGGGAATCTGGCACAGACATGTGAGATGATCATATCTGCCTGGCATACAACCTGCACATTAATGGATTGGGAATGCTTCCTATTCCTGTAGATGTGCTCCCGTGCCTGTGGCGGAACTAGTCCAACATGGGTGCAGTCAATGGCACCAACAACATTAGGGATGTGGGCAAGGTCATAAAAATCAGCCTTCACAGCTGCCAATTCCTGTCTCCGTGGAAAATGGATGTAAGTGTCCTTGTATACCATCATAGCGGACAGGACATCCTGTAGCACCATGCTGAACATTGCTTGCGACATCCCACCTGCGCTGGCCACCGTGTACTGGAACGAGCCAGTTGCAAGGAAATGCAGGGCCGCCATCACCTTACCTGTTGGTGACACAACAGTTGGATATGTCCTGCGAGGCCTCAGATGGGGCTCCAACTGAGCACATAGGTCTTGGAGGTTTTGCCGATCCAAACGGAATTTACAGATGATGTCCACATCCTCCATGTCCGCCAGCAAGGTGAATGGCCGATGCACATTTGGTCACCTCCTACATAAGATAAAAGGGGACACTTCTCAATTCAATTCACCCATGAGATGTGTCCAACATCTGACATTTTGACTGACACAGCACCAACGATGACTGGCCTGACACAACAGCTTACAGCACAAGTCACATGAAGAGACAACTTGACCCCAAGTAGTTGTACACGTGATCAGTATGTACAAACTGAGTGCACCCGAGACAGATTCAGACTATGTGAATGTGAAATGGGACATTCCGACATCTTGTGTCACCAGCCCGGAGAGTACTTGACACATCACATGTCTGAAACACCAACACTGCTGTCTCCTACGTAGCTGCTGTACCTGCCACACCTTCTTGCGTGAGTCGGACAGGGCACACATTAACGACACAATGAGCAGTGTGTGCATAAAGATCAAGTATCAACATGAGTTCAGCAATCTACACAGTGAAGTAGGCACATTATGTAGTCAGTCCATCATTACTGTGTGTTGCTTAACCATCTCACACATTGACATGTTTCCATATTTGAGAGTCCATCACACAACAGATCTGTGTACATGCACAACAACATCATCAGTGACATGTGAGGGACTACATGCCAATGCATGTACTCCAGTGCACTGACATGGCATGTGTAGACATCAGTGAGTAGAATGTCACACTAGCATTCAATTTAACTATCTGGTGGCATGATTCATTGCAAATGTGGAGTGTTCAATGATGAGAACTGGCCATTGCCATTGCTACAGCATGATGTGTCCATAGGTGCCCTAAGCGTGCACTGCCACCGCAATCACGGTCATTGGCACCAATGTAAAGATGCCAAATCGTGGTAGCAACCGCCTGGGCACCGCAGTGTGACACCGCCATTGCCCATGCTCATTCAGCCAATGGGAACCGCAATAGCGCTAGTGGAATACACTTTTGAAAATCGCAGTAGGCGTGCTCCGCTACCGCGGGCCGGTCATTGGATACAATTGTAAGATGCACGATTGCGGTAGCGACCGCCTGGGCCCCGCGGTGTGACACCGCCATTGCCCATGCCATTCAGCCAATGGGAACTGCAATCACACTAGTGGAATACACTTTTGAAAATCGAGGTGGGCGTGCTCCGCTACCGCGGGGCCAGTCATTGGATACAATTGTAAGATGCACGATTGCAGTAGCGACCACCTGGGCGCCGCGGTGTGACACCGCCATTGCCCATGCCCATTCAGCCAATGGGAACCGCAATCGCGCTAGTGGAATACACTTTTGAAAATCGCGGTAGGCGTGCTCCGCTATTGCGGGGCCGGTCATTGGATACAATTGTAAGATGCACGATTGCGGTAGCGACCGCCTGGACACCGCCATTGCCCATGCCAATTCAGCCAATGGGAACCGCAATCGCGCTAGTGGAATACACTTTTGAAAATCGCGGTAGGCGTGCTCTGCTACCGCGGGACCGGTCATTAGATACAATTGTAAGATGCACGATTGCTGTAGCGACCGCCTGGGCACTGCGGTGTGACACCGCCATTGCCCATGCCCATTCAGCCAATGGGAACCGCAATCGCGCTAGTGGAATACACTTTTGAAAATCGCGGTAGGCGTGCTCCACTACCGCGGAACCTGTCATTGGTTACATTTGAACAAAGCTGATCTGGAACACCAATTGCAGCAGCTGAGTACCACTGAAACAACCCCAGGGGGCTATATATGTCTGTGAGGGAGCCACACATTTCCACTGCATCCAGACACTGCTGCCTGCCATTCTTCATCCCCAACTGCTGCTGTTCCTGTCTCCTGGACCCAGTGATGGCGAGAACTGAGAACATCAGGGCCCGTCCCTTCACCACAGAGGAGCTGGAGGTCCTGGTGGACGAGGTGCTTACACACTACGGTAGGCTATTTGGTGCACCTGATGTTATGGTGAGTGTTTGAGAGTGAAATTTGGGGAGTGCAAAGAGTGCTCACATGATGTAGCTCTGCTGTAGTATGTGCCTGTGAGTGCAAGTTAGTGTGATACACTGCCTAGCATGCTGACTCCATGTCAATGGGGTGTGCAGCCTTATCACCACAGATCCATGGCTACATTGAAGGATGGGAGGGACATGCAGTGTCTTTGCAGACATACAGTAACACTGCTGGTTTGGAGAGTGGAAGTCAGAACAAACATTGCATGTGCTAATGGATGTCAGAGTCCATTCGCCTTTCACAGGCTCATTTGGGACATTCCAAATGTGTTTCGTCCAGAGGGTACTGAAGGATGTGTGTGCACCTTTCATATTGTCACCATGGATATGTGAGCATTATGCACTATATCGAAATGCCTGAGGGTGACACTCTTTGTGGGAAATCGCCTATGACACATCAGAGTGATGTACTTCTGAAGCATCCTCCTTCCATTGATTTCATGATGTGTACTGACTCGCATGTGTAGGCATTGTTTGACCTCTCATATTGTACATGCATGTGATTGTTCCGATGGGCCAGGTTTGTCCTCAGTGTGAGTCCCCCTGGCCTGCACACATACAGCCCAATTTGTAAGGGACCCATCAGTAAATGGACAGAGTGCAACATATGTGTTGTCTGCCACCCTGTCACTCAATGAGCTATCTTAGGCCTGATGATTGCACAAGACAGACCTTGTGAGAAGGGTGTGAGAATGTAAGATCATGTCCCTAGATGTGACATCCATGACACAGTGAGCCACTCACAGGCCAAGGACATTGAGGGGTGTGTAGTGTTGGACACAGTGAGTCTTCCCCAAAACATCATTTCCAACATGATGTATGTCTTGCTCCCTCACATACTGCATCACAGATGAGGGCCTTCTTCGCTGCATGTGTGTGAGATGGCCAGGTCCTGTGTCCACCCTCATACCTAAATGCATTTCAATCCGATTATCTGATGCAAATGTACTACGTGTCATGTTGTATGGCCTCTGATCAAGCTTTCTGTACAGCTGTGCTAAGTGTTTGCATGCTCCTGTCCTGAGACACAGTGGAACATGGCCCAGTGTCCCTGAAACTGCCTCTTCTTGTCTCCCATGCCTGCAGCTTAAAGTCCGCCGGCGTAAGGCCTTATGGAGAGCCATTGCACGCAAGGTGTGGGCTCTGGGTGTCTGCAACCGACGGCACACACACTGTCACAAGAGGTGGGATGACATCTGCCGGATGAGCAAAAACGTGGCAGAGATGACGCTGGGGCTACTCCCTCGGACTGGAAGGTTGTCGCGCAGGAGCATGACACCACTTATGGCCCGCACCTTGGCTGTGACACAGCCAGAGCTGGATGGACGTTTGAGGGCCCATCAGCAGCAAGTTGGGGGTGAGTATTCTGCAAAGGGTGACTTTGGGTGTGAGTGACTGCATGTATCCCAACCCTGCACCAGTGTTGAGCTCTGTGATGTTTCCAGAGTGATGCAATGGGTTGTAAGTGGTCTCTGTGTTGAGTGCAGCTGACATGCATTTTTGCTACATGTACTTTCTCATGTGTTTAATATAATGGCCCTTGACATTGCACGATAAGATGTGGCCTCATGCCATCTGCTGCATTATGGGTGTCATTGACATCACCGGGGAGTGAACAGCTGTGTTCCTCATCTTAGTGTGCTTACGTCGATGTGTGCAGTGCCTGACTTTGGAATTGTGAGAACTACACATCTGCCGACAATGTTCAAGGGTCATTGCGCTTCAAAGCACAACATGGTGGACATCAGTAGCTCATGGCCATGGTATGAGGACATTCTGGAGTCAGTATCTGTGTTGTCCCCTTAAAGTGACTCCATAGGTGACTGTGAAAACATGTTGAGATGTACATCTATCTCACCTACAGGCACGTAGGTATGTTTACAGGAATCAGGATGTCAGGTAACTGGGAGGCACGGGCCAGCTATTTGGCAGTGTGAACGTCACATGGGTCATTGATGCCAACTATGCATGTTTCCATGCATCTTCTGACTTTTGCATGAAGCGTGCACATGCAGACCGCACAGGGTGGTGTGCTACATGGGGGTATCATATTCTAGTTGTTTGCTTTGGTTGCATATGATGTTTGTGAGTAGGGCACTGTACTGAACCTATGTCTCTTTCTTTTGCAGCATCTACCGAGGGCACAGAAGGACAGGGGACGGACACCAGTGGTGAGGCATCTGGCACGGCTGCTACACATGAGCTCACTGACACTGATGTGACCAGCACCTCGTAGGGGGGCAGGAGTGTCCTGGAAGACTCATGCCCAGAAACACCAACCTCAACATCATCTGACTCTAGCGGTGACTCCTCGATGTTGGCGGGCACAGGGAGTGGGAAATCTGCCTCTTCTTCCACCACACATCGTCCTGTGCCCACCCTCCCAGCTACTACCACTAGTGCTGCCCATTCCCGCAGCAGTAAGAAGGGTAGAGTGTCCTTCCCCCCAGGCACCGCTGCCCCTGCCCCTGTCTCCCCTGCTGCCCTCAGTGTTGAGGCGGTGGACCTTTTGCGCCAGCTGTGTGTGGGTCAGACTACTCTCCTGAATGCCTTCCAGGATCATGACAGGAAGTTGGCACAGGTAGTTGCCTTCTTGGAGGGCATTCATTCTGACGTGGGTGGGCTGCACAGGACTGTCCAGTCTTTGTCCTCCACAGTGACGGCAGCCATTCAGCTGTCACAGGCTCAGAGTCCAGCTCCAGTCCCTTCGGCAACCACCCTGCCAGTGGCAACATCTGACGAGGGTGACCTCACACCACAGCCCTCAGGCTCCAAGTACTCAAAACGCAGCACACAACAGCAGCACTCCAAGCGGCCCAGAGCACAGACACCATCCCCCAAACCAAAAACAGGCACACAGGAGCGCAAAGGGAAAAGCACTTCTGGTGACACTCAGGGGCATCAGGCCAAGAAGCAGGCCTCAGGCTCACATGCATCCACATCACCCCCATCCAAGGACACTCCCGTCCCCAAACCTGCTCCCAAAGGCAGACAAACAGTTGCCCTGCCTGCTGTGAAGCTGGTGCCTGCAAAGAGTCCGCAGAAACAGCTCTCTAAGGCAGATTCACCCACAACGTCAACTCCCACCCACAACCCTGTGAAGCTGGGACAGGAGAGCAATGTGGGGGGTTCACCTGGTCGACAGGGGAAGGAGGGGAAAAGGCAAGGCCAGCCCAAGCGTAACACCAGATCCAGCAAATCCCCACAGAGAGAGCCACCTGTACCTGATGCACCTTTGGTTGTGAGTGAGGCTGTTGTGCCCACCCCACTTCCCACTCTTGCCAATACAATTCTTACCTATCAAATCCCCAAGAAGTGGAAAGGCAGCCCTCCACATTCTCCCTCACACACTGTGTCTCACAGCAGCATGTCCCCGCCTCCCCGTGCCAAGCTGCCCCCAGTCCAAGCAGCCCTCCGGCTAACAAAGCCACTGATGCCTCTACCTCAGCTGGTCCTCTCTCTCCCAGGTCCAGTCCTCCAACTGGCCCCAACAATCAGCCAACTCCCAGTTCAACTGACAGCCAAGTGTGAGCCTAAGTCCCCCTCCCAAACCCATCGCTCACACAGCGGTGCCTGGACTGCCCATTTGTATCCCTAGATCTGTGCTGATTCCCATGGCAGTGTACGGTGTTACCCATTCCCTGTGCAGGTTCTCATGCACACATGTGCCTACGTTAGATTTGTACTGGCCTATGGCCTTGCTGTATGTGAATTTGGATGCCCATTCCCTGTGCAGGTTCTCATGCACACATGTGCCTACTTTGAACTATGGACTGGCCAATGGACTTGCTGTTTGTCACTTTGGATGCCCATTCCCTGTGCAGGTTCTCATGCACACATGTGCCTACTTTGAACTATGGACTGGCCAATGGCCTTGCTGTTTGTCACTTTGGATGCCCATTCCCTGTGCAGGTTCTCATGCACACATGTGCCTACTTTGAACTATGGACTGGCCAATGGCCTTGCTGTTTGTCACTTTGGATTCCCATTCCCTGTGCAGGTTCTCATGCACCCATGTGCCTACTTTGAACTTTGGACTGGCCAATGGCCTTGCTGTTTGTCACTTTGGATGCCCATTCCCTGTGCAGGTTCTCATGCACACATGTGCCTCCTTTGTACTATGGACTGGCCAATGGCCTTGCTGTTTGTCACTTTGGATGCCCATTCCCTGTGCAGGTTCTCATGCACACATGTGCCTACTTTGAACTATGGACTGGCCAATGGCCTTTCTGTTTGTCACTTTGGATGCCCATTCCCTGTGCAGGTTCTCATGCACACATGTACATACTTTGAACTATGGACTGGCCAATGGCCTTGCTGTTTGTCACTTTGGATGCCCATTCCCTGTGCAGGTTTTCATGCACACTTGCACATACTTTGGACCGGAACTATGGACTGGCCAATGGCCTTGCTGTTTTCTACTTTTGGTGCCTATCTGAGTAATATGTAATAAAGACAGTTACTCCTGTTGTCTGCTTTGTCTGTGTCCTTGCTAAATAAGAGGTTTTATGTATGGGTATTGTTTCATGTGACACATGTTCTGTATGCCACTTCAACATTGCCAATTGGTTGTTTTACCTTTTCAGAGTTTGGCAGAGGTGACAGGCACTTTAGTTCTTCAAGACTGTGAGGCCTGAGGGTGCAATGATGGTTGTTTGTGATGATCTACTCTTATCCTAATCACTCTATGGTCAGGTTTGCTACTTTGTACACATGTCATGTTATGATGCAATACCACAACAGGGGTGATTTCTATCCACAGGATTACTTGCGGGGTGGCCAGGGTCCATCATATCTGTGTGATCTTTCTTGATGTGTGAACAGCAGTGTTGTTCTATTACTTACCGGTAATCTTCATTACTCCGGGTCCCGTTGTCCTCGTCCCATTCATTTACTTATTGGAGATGACCATCTCCATGACAGAAAAAGATAGAAGAATGCTGGTACACTAACCCCGCCCTCCCACTGGGAGTATATATACCGGCCCAACCCAGCATTCACCCTGAACCACCAAGCCCCCAACAGGAAGGCCGGCCGTCCGGGAGGGAGGGCGGGGCGTATGAATGGGACGAGGACAACGGGACCCGGAGTAATGAAGATTACCGGTAAGTAATAGAACATTACCTCCAGGTCCCTTATGTCCTCGTCCCATTCATTTACTTATTGGAGAATACCAAAGCAGAAAGCCGGCCTTCCCCAAAAAAAACAGAAGCCAACCCAGGAAACCACACCAAGGAAGCCACCGAAGGAAAGCCAAAAAGGCAGAACCGCCGAAAACCCCAGGCAGAGCACCCAGACAACAGGGAGCCCCAACAAAGCAGGGGCGCACCCAACAAACAACGGGAGACCAGCCAGACGAGGAGATGAACAACCACAGAAGGCAAACCAGCCCATAGCAGGAACACCCCACAGCAAACAAGGGAAGTGGAGAGAACGGACACCACAACCCACCCAGGCAGCCAAGAACAAAAACAGCGAGGAGGCCAGCCAAAGAAGAAGACCAAATGGACAACAGGCCAGCAAGCCCAAACCGGGCAACAGGAAGCAACCAACACCCTGCGCCAAAGGGGTTCCGGGAAAACGAAACCCCAGCAAGAGAAAAGAAAGGGGAACAGGAGGGAGAGCAGGACCCAAAGAACACAGCCCCAGCAGAACACCCCAACAGCAAACCCGGGAGACAGGAGCAGGAAGCCACAGGCCGGAGAAGGACACACAGACTACCCGAGAAGAGGCGCAACAGGCCCCAACTGAACAGGGAGCCGAGCAAACGAGCCAAAGAAACCCAGAACAAGGGAACCACAAGGGAGCCAACGGCAGCAGTAGCGGACAAACCGAACCAAAGACCACCGAAAGAACAAGCAGAGAGGAACCCAAACATACCAGGCAGAAGGGAGTAGCAACAACACAGGCCAGCAAAGACCCGAGCCCAACAACCGGTGCCCCCAGGGGCCCGGAAGGAACCAGACAGGTCCAAACACCAGAGCCAGAAAACACCAACCCCCGAGGGGAAGGACACCCAAAACCAGCCCGGCCACAGAGGCAAAAGAAGCCAGGGCGGAAGAAGAACAGGCAAACCAAACCCCAAGGCCCAGCACGCAGCAGGGGAAGGCAGAAGCAGGGGAGAAACCCCATGGCAAAAACTGCAACAAAACACAAGCAGCCGAGAAGCCAGAGCCGAAGCCAAGCAAACAGCCCAACCAGAAGGACCCGAAGGCCCAAAACCCACCAGAAGATGTCCAAAGAGGGGAGAACCCCAACAGAGCCCAGGCAAGCAAAGGCCGGAAGGGCACAGAGAGACCCCGCACAGAAACAGCGGAGCGTGCACGACCACAACCAACAAGGCAACAGCACAAAGGACCGGAACAGCAAGGACCGAGAACACGGAAGACAACAGGCCCCAGCAGACCAAATGGGAACAGAGACCCAAAGAGTCCACAGAAGAGAAGAACCGCCAACAGCCACAAGGACCAACCCAGAAGGCAGAGAGCAAGCAGCAGCGGGGAGAGCACCAAAGGCGAAGCCGGGAAGGACAGCCACCCAAAGGAAGCCCCCAGCACCCGCAACACCCGTGCAGACCCCACAACCAGGCACGAACCAGGTCCAACCCAGCCGAACCACCGAGAACAGAGGAGAGAAGGCTCAGGCAAGGAAGCAATGCAACAAGCCACCAGACCCCCTCAAAACAAGCCGTAGACCCCCAGGGGACTAGCAGCCAGGTCCGCCTCCCAACCGACACCACTAGAGGCAGCAGGCAAGCAGGGAAGACAGCAGCGGGACACAGACCAAAACAGGCCCAGCCGGAGCCAAGAGGCTACAACGGAAGGAACACACCACACACGCAAGGACCAGAACCCGACCGCGGAGGGACCAGAACAAGCGAGCAGCCGGGCAACCCCAAGCAGACAGCACCAGCACAAGCAGGAGGACACCCCACCAGGACGCAACAAGGCACCCAAGAGCCAACAGGGAGGAAAAGGCCGAAGGCAACCGGAGACCACAAGGAGGCACCTCCGGAGACCAAGCAGAGGCAGCAGCAAGCCCGCAGACCAGGAGCAACCGGAAACAGCCCCCGGAACAACAGGACCACAGGAAACCAGCCAGGCACCAAGCAAGGCCCACCCAGCCCCAAAGACACAACCACCGCAGGAAGAGCACAGAGCGGGAACGCGACCCGAAAGCAGCAAGGGCCGAACACCAGAACCAGCCGCGAAACAGGAGGACACAGGCAACAAAAATAGCACCCATCAGACAGGGAGCCACAGTAGGAGCAGCCACAGACCCAGCAGCACCACTGACAGAACTAGGAGCCCGGAAAAGCCAGACTAGAGGCGAAGGGCGCGAGCCCGACCCAGCGAAGGAAGCCAAAGGCAAAAGGCATGCACAGGGGACAGAACAGAGCCCGCAAAGCCAAGGCCAGAAGACACGTAAGGGCAATCCTTGAGGGCGGCAGACGGGGAACACAAGGACCAAACCAAGGAAACCACCAAAGCCAGGAACAGTGCAATGAAAGAGCTAAAGCCCAGAGCAAAAAGGAGAGCCAAACCCAGCACGGAAGCGGCAAGCCGCAGAACACAGCACCACCCATCCAGGCCACACGAAGCAGCCCAAAGGCAGAGGACAAGCCACTCACGCCACACGAAGCCAGAACCAACACTAGGAAGGCAGAGAAAGGCTCCGTGCACCCAGGAGGCCCCATGGCCAAACCCAGACACTGCAGGCTGTACAGGACCCCAACAAGGAGCACACACAGGGCGCAGGAGGGGAAGCACGCAGCTACAGAAGCCGCGGAGAGGAACCGCACAGGACACAGGGCCAGGAGCCAAGGCCCGAGCGAAGGACAAGAGAACAGCACAGCGCAGGAACAGCGAGGCAAAAAGGAACAGCCAGGAACCCCAAGAACCAGACCGTCCAAGCCAAGGCACGCCCCAGACGGCACAGCGGAACACCCCGACAGGGACCGCCAGCCGGCAACAAACCAGCACCAAACAGGGCAGCGTCACTCGAAGACCAGGACAGAATACAAAGCAAGACACCAAAACGCAGCGCCGGAAACACACCGGAAAAACGAGACCACAAGGCAGGAAGGACACCACCCTCACCAACAGACCCGCACAGCGAGGCCCGTAGCAAAGAGATGCAGAAGCAAAGGGGACAAAGGCGGAAGAAACGTGCAGCAGGGTACCAGAGCAGGAAGCACGCAACCCAGGGAACACCAGAATCCCAGGAAGCGGCAGCGACCCTGAGGTGCAAACAATGCCCCCCCCTCCCGCATCAAGGCCATCCAAAGTGCAACAGCAGATCACAAGCCGCACAGATGGACACACATAGAAACCTACATGACAGCATCAGGTGGCACGAGGGAAAAAGAGGCATACCGTAAACCCCACCCCCGGCAGACAGCCAACACAGGCAGGGAAACACAAGAGAGTGAAACCCAGACCAAAGAAAAGACTATAAGACCACAACAACCAGGCCCCAGTGACTCCGCAAGGCAGGAAGAAAAGGACATAAGCCTACTGCACCCGGAATCCCTAAGCGGACTACCATCCAGGGATGAACCAGGCCGCGAAGCTGCTCAACCAACGAGAGCAGCGGAGAGCAGGAGCTGACAGGGCAGGAAGGCCGTAGGCTCAAAAAGGAGAAGAACCCCTGCAACTTGGAAAAAACATCATGGAAGACCCCCAAGTGTAAAACCAAGGAATCGGCAAAGAGCAAGGGCACCCAAAAACCCGGCCCCGAACAACAGATGCATTACCGCCACCCAACTCCAAGGAGCACAGGTGAAGAACCAGGAAGGACAACAGCACCCGGCAACCCCAGATGTCCCACAGTCAGGTACAAACCAGGCCTGACCAGGCGTTCTGAAAGCAGACCAGATCAGGTGTAAGCAGGGCGGAAGTCCGTAGCCCTCAGGAGGAGGAAAGGCCGAGCGGACCCACCAGGAGCCGAACCCCAGAAGGGCAACACAGGCCCACGCTGCGGAAGCACGAGTCCACCACGCCACCAGACAGCTGCAGAGGAAGAAAAGGAAGAACACAACAGAACATTGTCCCGGCCTTCTGTGGGCCGCAGCAGGCAAGAGGAAAAAGAAACCGCTATGCGGTACTCACCAAGGGGTAGTCAAACACCATAGACAGACCCCCAACCACCAGCCCAGACGCCAACCAACAACAAGCGCCGAGCCACTTGAGGCAAAACCAGGAGCAACCGGCACTCCCAGGCGGCCAGTCAGCGTCCAGGGAGTAAAGCCGAACATTACAGCTACAACCGGCATCCAGGAACACCAGGGGCCTCACCAAGACTGGCCCGTGGAGCCCCAAACAGCAGCAGCAGCAGCGCGTCTCCCTGACCGGCCCAGCCACAGGAAGACGCGACCTGCAACCCGGAACAGACCGGGAGGAGCGGCGCCCCAGCCACAAAGGACCGGCCGCCCATCAACGCGGCTCCCGGCAAGCCCGGCAGGCCAGGAGACCGCGGAACAGGACGTCGAGAAGTCCAGCAGCCCGACGAGACAACGAGGAAGACAACAGGGATGAAGAGGACAGCCCAGCAGCCTGACGAGACATCCCAGAAGCGCACAGCAGGTAAGAGCAAACTTCACATCCCTTTCTGTCGGAAGACAGAAAAAAGAACAGGGTGAATGCTGGGTTGGGCCGGTATATATACTCCCAGTGGGAGGGGCGGGGTTAGTGTACCAGCATTCTTCTATCTTTTTCTGTCATGGAGATGGTCATCTCCAATAAGTAAATGAATGGGACGAGGACATAAGGGACCTGGAGGTAATGATGTGTGGTCATCTCGTGTAGGTCTGTCTACCTAGTCACACGGGGTACATTTGAATATGTGAACTTCAGTGGTCATACAGTGTGAATGGGCTGTCATTGTCAGTAGTGTTGATATGTGTGTGCCCCTGCAATGCCAACTGCACACATGTATGATCCAGGTAATGAGTGCCTGTTTGTTTCAATTGTCTGCCATGTGCTTCAGATAGCAGGCACATGTAGGAGTTGTAGGTTGGGCACTGTGCAGTGTGTTGTTGTGTCCTTGCACTCCTGGGGGACACCTACTTGTTGTCACTGCCAGTTGTGAGTATGCAGTGTGTGTGCCTGCCAAGTCTGTGTTGTGTTTTGTTACTCAGCCATGTGTCTTGTTATTGTTTGTGCTCACTGTGCAGACCTGCTCAGCCACACTGACATTATTTGTGATTTTTCTCATGCATTGCTGTCACTTGACCCATTTTTAGCTCCAGTATGGCATGTGGCATGTGGAGTCAGGCCATCCCCTATATGTGCTTCTGATGCCTACACATTGTGACTAACTCCTCTATGTGTTTGTGTACTGTTCACTCCTCACCTGTCCACTACTGACGTACACACCACTTCAATCTCATGTCTTCCACCCCATGGCTTGCCAGTGTGTGAGCCTCCCCACCACTTCATTGTGTGACACTATGCTGTGTGTGGCTGAAATGTATACAGGGCCAATGTGCCACTCAGGACAGTTGCCCAAATTAGTTATGTGTTGTTTTCTTTGACTGTTTTGCAGTCATGGTTACTCCTGTGCAGTGCACATGTTTGAGCAGCACAGTCCTCTAATCATGTTGTTTGCCCCTGGGTTTCCCTTAGTTGTGCATCTGTGGGTGATGGTTAAGCTGTATGTGTGTTTGCTGAGGTACTGCTACCCTTCCTGAGTGTGATGTTCTCTGTGCGCTGTGATGATTTGTGTTGTGGGAGTTCATGGTGTGGCACTCAGATATATGTGCTACTGGTTTGGTTGGTGTACACACAATGCTTGGTGTGCTTGCAGTGCTGTCAGTGTGTGTTGCCTTGTACTTGCCTGGTGTGCATCCCCCTGATGTCCAGCTGAGTTTGCTATGTGATGTATTGGTATGTGCATCTGTTGTGTTTTTGTTGTGGATGTATGCAGTGTTTGGCCTGTGTTGGCTCTTTTTACTGACAGATGCTATGTGTGTGTGATGTTCTATTTGCATGGGATTGTGTGTGAGTAGTTGTTGCTGTGTGATACATGCAGATGTGTGTTGCAAGTGTAGTGTGCATTACTTGTGTGTCTGGCACATGCAGCAAGGTGGATTCTAGTTCCTGAGCTTGTTTTGGGTGCACATTGGTGGTTTCTCCTCCTATTTTTGACCTGTCACTTGTCAGGATTGTGCATGTGCATGCTTGTGGTACACTGTGACGCCATGTTCACTGGATGAGTGGTGTGGTGTCTCAGTCTGTGTCAGCTGATTGTCCCATTGATCCCAGTTATTGTTCATGTTTGTTTTTGGATGATGCAATTCTTGTTTGTGTTGGGGTATGGTGTCTGGGCATTGGCCCTGAGTGACAATGTTGTGTACTCCTGTTCTGTCTGTGGTCACATTGCCTTTCCACTATTTGGCTGCACGTGTCTGGGCTTGTTGGACTTCTGTGGATGTTGTTTGTGACGTTTGTGTTTGGCTATTGTTTTTGTGTCAGCATTGGTTCAGGCATCCCTGAGTGCAGGTGTGACATTTGTGGATGCACCACAGGGAGTATGATTGGTTGTCATTTGACTCACAGGCCATCATTTGGACCATTCTGTGTGTTTCTCACAGGTGTTGTGTGCTGCAGGTGTGAGGTGGGTAGAGGAGGGGTATGTGTGAAGGTCCTACTTGTGTTTGACAGTCAAGGAGTGTGACAATGTGCCATGTGAGTTGTGCTGATGACATACACATGTCAAGTAAGTGGAGACAGATGTGTGGCTGGTCACTGTATGACTTCAGACACTTCCTATCATTCCTGTGCCTATGCATGGGCTGCCTTGATGTCTCCCTGAGTTGTTGCACAGAGGTCACTTTGGCTTAATTTGACTCACTGTGCCAGCCATGTCTGATTTGATGGCCTAAGGGTGGTGTGATATGTTCCTTCTCTTGCATGTGATGTACAGATGCTATGTGGCTTGCTCCATGGTTTTCCAGCACTGTCCACTTCACTTTTGGCTGGCACATTTGTTGTCCTCCATTGTTGGTGGCCTATGGTATGGGTATGTGGCTGGGTGTCAGTGTGGGGTGTTTGTGAGTGACTTGACAGGCAGTGTGAACAGTTTATTGGATGTTCATAGGTAGTGTGAGTCTTCATTTTGTGGTCATACTCAGTTGGCTTCACAGGGGTGGAAGGATGGTGTGAGGAGGAGGGTTGTCCTGCCCCTGAGCTTCTGTGCAGGGTGTTCCTCTTCACCCCCACCTTCCCAGTCAATCTCCCTTGTCCTTTGATGTGTGAGGGGCAAGGTCTGGCTGCACCTGGCAGATTAATTGTGCATGGGGGGCACAGGAGGGGCACACAGCATGTTCTCAGATGGGTGTGGGATGAGTAGTGTGGGAAGGGTGAAGGTGGGGCCCTGTGAATCTTTGGGGACTGCCCATTCCTGGCGAAGGCCCTGCCTACTACATTGTGCGCGGGTTTTCCCGCGTCTTCACCGCTGCGATGACGTGACTGGGACATTGCTGTGATTTCGCGGTTGATGGGTGACCCGGGTGCGGAGGTGTGGATTTCTAGCAGGCAGGACATGTGTGAATACACTGGGGGATATGTTCCTGTCCCCACTAGAGTGTCTGATGTGGACAGGAACCGTGTGTCGGCACATGAGTTGTGTGTTGTGGTTGTGTGCGGAGTTGTGTATTTGCGTACCTGCGTCGTTGTCCGCGACGGTGCATTATTTGCCGGTAGTGGAGGAGGTACAGCACCAGAAGGGCTTGGAGTGCTGGATCCAATGCGATCAGGACCGGGAGGAGGGGACCGGGAGTCTGGTTTCACGCTCCGCTGTCATGTTTCCGCCGTCTCTGGGTGGGTGGATTCTCCGCTGCGGTGTGATGGACTGTTTGCGGCATCATGATTTGTACGGCGGACCGAATGTCATTCCGCACGGCGGTGAGTCCCTATTGGATCACTCCGCCGCGGTGGCGGGCGCAAAAATCTGGCGGTTCACCTGACTACGCAGCGGACGGAAAATGGGCTATGTTTGCCCATCGTAATATGGAGACCCACTGCTGGAGTGCGGAAAAGGGCAATTTCCGCCCCCGCCAGCAACGCGGATGTGCTTCCGCCCACCATCCTAATCGACCCTGTAGTTTGTACCAGTGGTTGCAGGAGGTGGGAAATTATGCTCATTTCTGGGACTGCAACTTAGTTTTCATCAGACTTTGACCCAGAGCAAGAGAGAAAGTCAAAAAAAGAAAGGATGAATGAGACAGATAGGGAAACAGTTACAATGGTAGAAAGCAGAAACGTACAAAATCATCTGCAAAGATGAGATGAAAAGTCAGGAAGTGGAAGGTGCTGAAAGGAGCATGATTCAGGTTGAGTTATGACTACGCAGCACGAGTATATTAGCAACTCCATCATATGGCAGCACTGGTGGTGGACCCCTGCGAAAACCTTTGGGCCCCTGCAAAGGGGCGGCTCCTCCGTTAAGGCGGAGGAGCATCGCCCGACTGCTCCTAGAGCAGTGAAAAAGGGAAGAATAAAATGATAATAACAAGGTTATTATCGTTTTATTTTTGGTTCTTGCGGGGCTGGGTTAGGGCGAGGCTGGTGGCTCAGGGAGGAGGAGTGGACTGTGCACACTAAGGGGTCGATTCCGATGTCGGCCGGAAGCGCACCTAACAGTATTCTTCCAGAAAAAATACAAGCCGAACGCGTGTTTCCCGACCGATTCGAACACTCGTCCGAACGAACAAGTACGATGCGCATAACAGCCCAGATTCCGAGCGAGCCGTACTCACCAATTCCAGCTCCCGTTCCCCGCCCGAGCCGGATCCGTAAACGCCGATTCGAGTCGCACGGAGGCAAATACACAGCACCTTCCGGCCGGACGAGTACGATGCGCCTTCTGTACGCGCCGAACCCGTCGCTACGTCCGGCACGTTTGACAATCCGGGAGAGCTGTACATAAGCTCCGATTCGCGCCACAAGACGATCCACGGCGACGAGACGGACAAGCCAGCGACGAGTACGAGTCGAAGCCACGAGAAACCCGAACGAGACGACCCAACCATGAATCCCATTGCGCAGGTCCTACCAATACTCTACATCTATTACCGGGACCGGTACGGACGCGTACGGCGCAGACGGTAAGTCAAACACCCACAACACAACCAAACGACACGTACTCGAAATATGTCACACACACATAGGGATGCACAAATGACGTACACTAGCAACAGCAGAACCATAGGGGCGGGATGGCTATCACCAATGCCATACACACCCATAGGGGGATGGATGCCTACCACTACCACCACCCCTACTCAGGGGGCCTGGATGCCTGTCACTACTACCCTCCCCACCCATAGGGGGATGGATGCCTGCCACTACTACCATCCCCACTCATAGGGGGATGGATGCCTACCACTACCACCACCCCTACTCAGGGGGCCTGGATGCCTGTCACTACTACCCTCCCCACTCATAGGGGGATGGATGCCTGCCACTACTACCATCCCCACTCATAGGGGGATGGATGCCTACCACTACCACCACCCCTACTCAGGGGGCCTGGATGCCTGTCACTACTACCCTCCCCACTCATAGGGGGATGGATGCCTACCACTAATACCATCCCCACTCATGGGGGCCTGGATGCCTGTCACTACTACCATCCCCACTCATAGGGGGATGGATGCCTACCACTACCACCACCCCTACTCAGGGGGGCCTGGATGCCTGTCACTACTACCCTCCCCACTCATAGGGGGATGGATGCCTGCCACTACTACCATCCCCACTCATAGGGGGATGGATGCCTACCACTACCACCACCCCTACTCAGGGGGGCTTGGATGCCTGTCACTACTACCCTGCCCACTCATAGGGGGATGGATGCCTACCACTAATACAATCCCCACTCATAGGGGGATGGATGCCTACCACTACTACCATCCCCACTCATAGGGGGATGGATGCCTACCACCACCACCACCCCTACTCATGGGGGCCTGGATGCCTACCACCCACACAACCCCTACTCATAGGACGGGTAATGCATGACACAACCAGCATACTCCAACATAAGGATTGTCTGAAAAATACATCCCCCCAACACCATGACAAGTGTGTGTAGTCTGTGTCAAATGCCTACAACACTGAACATGACATTGAACATACAATGTGACCCCCTATCACATGTGTCACACATAAATGTGTGTGGCCTCCACAATGCAAGCAGACCATGACCACTGTGGCAATGGGGTCTAAAGCCCCATCACCACAGTGACCAAAAGGTAAGTGTGGGGTCCATAGCTGAAGCACTTTTTGAACATTGTGGCAATGGGGTCTAAAGCCCCATCACCACAGTGACCAAAAGGTAAGTGTGGGGTCCATAGCTGAAGCACATTTTGAACATTGTGGCAATAGGGTCTAAAGCCCCATCACCACAGTGACCAAAAGGTAAGTGTGGGTCCATAGCTGAAGCACATTTTGAACATTGTGGCAATGGGGTCTAAAGCCCCATCATCACAGTGACCAAAAGGTAAGTGTGGGGTCCATAGCTGAAGCACATTTTGAACATTGTGGCAATGGGGTCTAAAGCCCCATCACCACAGTGACCAAAAGGTAAGTGTGGGGTCCATAGCTGAAGCACATTTTGAACAGTGTGGCAATGGGGTCTAAAGCCCCATCACCACAGTGACCAAAAGGTAAGTGTGGGGTCCATAGCTGAAGCACATTTTGAACAGTGTGGCAATGGGGTCTAACACCCCATCATCACAGTGACCAAAAGGTAAGTGTGGGGTCCCTAGCTGAAGCACATTTTGAACATTGTGGCAATGGAGTCTAAAGCCCCATCACCACAGTGACCAAAATGTAAGTGTTGTCATGGGAAAAGCTGCAAATGCCAAACTGCATGGATGATTCCTGGTCACACAACAACAAACACATCAGTGGCATAGTAGTGCTTGTGTCCCATAGCAACATAGATTGGGTGAGGCAAACAGTGCAGTGCCAATGAAACATCGCTTTGGCCATGTGCAGACAAACATCACCCATGGGGGCTCACATTGTCAACATCACGAATAACACAATGACAGAAGTGACCATCATAATGCAGACCCACACATCAGCACCAATGGACACACAAATGTAGATATCCTGTGGAGACTGTAGATGTCAGGTGAACAAATACCATTCCATGGCAGCAATAGGACATACAAACCATGATCATTGTGCTGACTGATGACCTAGGAGTCCCAGGGACAGCAGGGGAAACCCACCAAACAACATACAGCCAATGGCACACTAAAGAAATGCCAATGCAGTGGTGCAAATGCACAAACACAAACAGGCAGACTCACACTGAATATCAAACACAACAGGTGATGGGGGTGTGCCAGTGTCCCCAGGCAACCACACAACACATGAGGAGGCCTGAATCCCTATTACACAGATGTCAATACAGTGCCACACAAAAGTAACTCATGGATCGAATTCCCCTATGTGGGCAATCAGGCATTGTTAGATGAGAGGGAGCCCAAATTACAAATGTCACACAAGCTTGTAGGAACATCAACTAACACAGCAAGAGACAGACCCACCACAGCACTACCCCCAGGGACCCCACATTGTGGTGACACTGGCCTGCATGATAATCCCACTGTGATGACAAAGGTAGATGTCGTACACACTGTGAACCACAGTCATGTGTCCTGAGAAACTAACTACCATCACACCTACACAAGCACAAATCAATCAGCACGGCCTGTCAGCCAAGGCCAACATGGAGGTAGGGGACTAGCCATGCAACAACTCTCATTTGCACACACTCAACACCACACACCTTGACCTCCACCAATGTGCAGCAGTGAAGCTCACATGGACTGGTGACATTGCACATGCACCCATGACAATCCCCGGGGTGGTGGGGGAACTAAGGTGGAGATACCCATCACACATGGCCAGTCAACAAGACTTGTGAATGTCTGACACACTGCACAGTACGCTGTACATGGGCATGACGTCAAATCCACACCAACCAATGGGATCCCGGCCACAGTCACACACCAATGAAGAAGCCAAGGTCACCCACAAAGAACACACATAGACAACTTCCAACATTGCAGCTCTGACCCTGAGGAGTGGCAGCAGTCACACACACAACGTGTCACAATCACTGAAAGCTAACACAAAATGTAAATTACATGACTTGTGTAACCAACAAGTGCCAAGGGGAATCCTGACTGTGTCTCATCTGCGTTTGCCCACAAACTCAGCCCTGACAGCAAACACACCTATGGATGACACCCTGATCACCAGTAATGTGCCATGCACCCACATCACAGAGAACCCAGGGCGAAGATTAGTGGGGAACATTGCTCAACTCAGCAAGCATCACAAACAGGAACATCACTAGGGACCCCAGCCTGCGTAGCAAAATGGAAGTGAACACACACAGACATGCTCACACAACACACACCTTGGGCTCAGGCAATGCCACAGAATTACACACTGCCATGAGGGGACTCCACTCCTGTGTAAGGAAAGCTGTGCCATACGTTGTCTCTGCAGGGCTCAATCATGTCAGCAGAACACTCAGTCAACAATTAGCACAAAATGAAGGCTCTCGTCACATCAGCCTGGTCATGGCAGTGTCACCAAAATCATCTGCACCGATCAAATACACATGTATAGCAAGTTGCACTGATACCACAGATGAGTCCTTCCCCATTGATGCCCAAACTTGCATGTTCAGTGGAGATGGTCACACGGTCAGGGAAATAGACAAATTGAACAATGGCAAGCACATCTGATGTGCAGGGGTGTAAGCCACAGATGTGATATTGCAAAAACATGTAGGGAATCCCATTGGCAAATATGAAAAACATGACACCCTCATATTGCTGCAAAGGATGACTTGGCTACACCCCAGGATAGGACACATTCACCTTGGACCACATGGGGTCCTGCACAGAAACACTTCATTTACCAAAAATCACCATCACTGCAGCAAGGGCATGTTTAGCATCCTGGCCATGTCTGAACTGGGGTGGTGGAGTGAGCTAAAGAATGATGATTGATTAAACCCAGATCAGTTGACTGGGGGTGAGTGTTTGATTTGCTCTAACGCTCCGTCCATCATCCCCTTTGGTATCGCTTTGTTCGCCCTAAGTTGGCAGGGTATGCCCAGACGTGGGTCCCTTGCTCACTTTGCCACTGGATTCAAGATAGCCTGGCTGATGAGGGTTTTGAACCCGAAACCGGTCCCAGGATGCTTGTTTCCGGTCCAGGGAAGACATGGCTTGGCAGTTCGGGCTGGACTGTTCCCATGAGGCACAGGGTCAGACTGATTTGCATATGGCCATGTCTGAACTGGGGTGGTGGAGTGAGCTAAAGCATGATAATTGATTAAACCCAGATCAGTTGACTGGGGGTGAGTGTTTGATTTGCTCTAACGCTCCGTCCATCATCCCCTTTGGTATCGCTATGTTTAGCATCCTCAACATCATGTACATCTGAAGCAAAACCACTGGAGAACTGAAAGGAGCTTTATTCAGCATATGTCATATTAAAAAGAAAGTCCAGACAAAACCCAAAGGCCAATGGCCAGTCCATGACTGAAGTCCAAACAGGGTGACAGTGGCAGATGTCACCCTTTGCTTTCCTGCACTGCTAATAACCAGGGACACTCCCCTCGGAGGGGCATACGGGGGGTCAGGCCAGGCACCGCAGGGGCAGGATCAGGGCTCACCAGAAGGAGGCAGGGAAGGGGTGGCTTGTGGTGGAGAGTCACTGACAACTGCAGTTGAGGTGTCTGACATGGTGTGTGCCGGCACAACTGGGGGGCATGAGTCAGATGGTGTGGGTGCCGGCACAACTCCAGTGGGCTGACCAGATGGAGTGGACAGGTTCCCCACTGCAGTGCCCAAGTCAGACGGGGTGGTAGTGGACTCCACTGCAGTGCCCATCTCCAGGGGAGTAGAATGGGGTTCAGGTAAGGTGGGCAGGACAGAGGAGGAGGACACGGTCTCCACACCAGTGGCACAAACATGTGCAGCGGGGGGGCTGGAAGAGCAAGTGGTAGGTGGAGAAGGCCGCATCATTTTGGGGATGGTGTATCTGTGGGTGGGGGAACCTGGGACAGGGTGTGGTGGGGGAACCTGTGTTGTGGGTGACTGAGGGATGGAGGAAGGAGACTGTGTGGTTGACCTGCAGGGCGGTGGCGGGGTCTTGCTCTTCCGGGACCGGGGGGACTTGCGGATGGAGGCCTCAGGCTGTCTGCGCCTGGGGGAGGGTGTCCGGGGCGAGGGGCACTCCCTCTGTGTGGGTGGACTTCCTCTTCCCCCTGTATGCTGGATCAGCAGGATCGGAGGGGAAGAGGCCGAGGTCACAGAGGAAGAGCTGCTTTGTAGGTGGGGTTGCAGGTGTGGCAAGGGAAGGGGTCTTGGAGGGAGAGGATTTTGAGGACTGCGGAGTGACTGTGGATGCCTGTGTGTGTGTCTGTTCCCCATCCCCTGTGGGTGTGGTATCAGTCCCCTGAGGATGCTTGTGTGCACGTTTTGCCCTTGTTTTGTGTGTTTCTGTGCTGCTCGTGTCTGTGTGTTTGGGTGATTGTGCAGGTGTGCATGTGCTTGGGACAGGTAGGGTGCCAGGAAGTGTGGATGGGGCAGAGGTAGGAGGGGTGATGGACTGTTGGAGGAGGGACACTGCTGCCGTCAGGGAGGAGTCCATGGACCTATTGCTCCTCTGTAGGAGATGCCCTCCATGAACGACACCAGCTGTGTCAACAGAGTGGTGTGTGCATGGAGGACACTCAGCATTGCTGTCTGCCCTACATGGAGCTGCCAAAGTAGGTACACAGACTCCTCACTCAGGGCAGCAGGGGACACAGGGGCAGGGGGTGCGGTGCCTGGCACGAAGGAGACACGCTCCCGAACACGGGAGCCTCCACGGACCTCTGGAATGGGAGCCAATGGGAGGGCGGTGGTGGTGGTGGTGGCGGGGCCAGACATACTAGCTGGGGTGTGGTGGCTGCTGACACCCGCCTCCACAAGGGAGTCATCCTCCGAGCTGCTGTGGTCCTCAGCTGAGGTGGATGGTGCTGAGGACTCCTCGGTGTGGCTCCCCACGCCCTCCGTGCCACTGGGTCCCTCCGACCACTCATCGCCTGCTGACCCAGTCTGGCTCTGCAGCTCCTCCTGGTCCGTGGAGCTGTCCCCTCCTGTGGCCGTGGATGTATCTGCAAACAATTCGGGAAACAGACAAACATCAGTCACCTGCACTGACCGCACACACCACAGTAAGTACAGCACATTACAGAGCAAGCCCTGGCATCCTCAGTTGAACATTGCCAAAAGTCCTCACACAGATTAGGAGAAGCCAATTGTCAGTATGATGGTCAACCATGGCACTCACACCCCTCCTGCCCTTGCACCCATCTGTCTGGTGCCTGTTGGATGGTAATACCCCAGTGTGGACACATGCACCACGTACACAGTTGTTGGACATTGCAGAGAACACGGTGAAGTATGTGAACATGCACACATCACATCTCTTGCCACTGAGTTAGTACAGGTGTCCGGATAAAGGGATGGCCAGAGTCTAATTAGAAATGCATGTGATGCATACCAGCACCAGACACCATGATGCACCCATGTCCGGATAGTCAATGCCACAATGGGGTGCATGTTGCACATGTCACTCCCCTGCAGGATCACTCTTAGGAAGTTAAATGCCATGGCACAGGCATGCCTGCAAAGTCATACATCACTGTCTCCAGTCACATGGGCATGGCAGCCAGCCAACAACAGTCTGCACTGTGTCACAATCCTAGGTAATGGGGAATGCAAGTTATGTAGCTGACAAGTGCACATGTCCATCCCCCACAAACCACATCATCTGAACTCTTATTTGTCCACGTCATGCCAATTGGACATATGGGAGACATGAAACACAACTCTATGAACCTGAGCACCTCACAGTCTGCTGTGAATGAAAAACAGCTGCCTGAAGTTCACAGTCGCATACACCTGTGTGCACAGTCAAGTGATCAAACACCTATGAGTCACAGAAGTATCGTCTCTCATGGTCACATCTCAGATGGCATGCTGAGCCCTAAACGATAAACATCCCAGTAGTCCTGACAACGAAGCCACAGCACAATGACACAGATGCAGACACCTGAGGGAACATTTCACTGATCACAACATGTCAGCTGATACACGGGAGTGGGAGTACAGAGTGTATTGTATGTCCTGGAGTAGGCATGACTGTCCTGCTCCACCTGAAAGAGGGATGAGCCCTGGACAGTAGGCAGGTGGCTAGGCATGTGTGACACACTTGATATACATACTCCTGAGGCCCAAACATTGTTCCCACCCGCAGCATGGGTGTGTGCCAAATACCCCAGGGACATGTGGTGATTCAGATCAGCAAGTGGACCACATATCAAAGTTATACCCAGATTACATGTCAGAACTTAGGCATTGTGTAAGCAATTGACCCACCCATGAATCCCACAACAAAGTCACGGGAACAAATGCTGTTCCCCACCTTGAGCGAAGCAAAATGCAAGGACACAGTACCCAAGTAACACAATTTCCTGACTGTAAGGGCCACACATATGCGTATCAGATGAGGAGTGGGCATGTCACAATTGAGGGACATGGGTCCTGGACCACAAGACTGATGTACTGTGGAAGTTTAACTAGGCCACAGGAGGGCACATAGCATGTCAGACAAAGTTCACAGTGCAGTCATGGACTCACCCCCTCCTTGCTGCTGTCTGGCCTTCAGCTGCCCATCCAGGTCAGGGAAGACCACCGCCAGGATCCTGAGCATGTGGGGGGTCAGGGTCCGGTGTCCGCCCCTCCTGCGAGGAGGCGACAGCTTCAGCTGGACCCTTGCGATCCTCCGCGTCCAGCCACGAAGGTCCTGCCACCTCTTCTGGCAGTTGCGGATCCGGCGCTTGTAGACCCCCACGGATCTTACTGCCCGGGCGATGGTCAGCCAGATTTCCTGCTTCTGGTGGGCATCAACCTGTGAGGATGACAAAGTGAAAATGCCATTACTACACATGCAACATATACGTGCATCACACAGTTGGATATACATGTCTCAATCACAGGGGCATATGATGTACACAGGCAGTGCAACGATGGCTATGAACAGTTTGCCAGCAGTTACTACATGGTATCATTGTCTGGGAAGTTAAACCTTGTTGGAATGCACTGTTACTGCACTGTACCTGTTCAGTGCATGTAACTACACACTTTGGGGGGTGAGAACTACTCAGTGAGCATGCTAGCCAGTGGTGTGCACACTGTAAGTCTTGCTAGTCAGACAACATGCACAATTAATAAGGCAGTGGACAGCACACTCACCTGCTCCCCTGGTTTCCCATACAGCTTGCTGTACTGTGGAAGGAGGCTGTCCAGCAGGGCCTGGTTCTCCTCAAGGCTGAAGGCTGGGGCTCTCTCCACAGTATGTGCCATTGCAGTAGCCAGAGGATGCAGAGACAGCAGCAGTGTTGGTGGCAAATGTCGTCCTGGAGCATGTAGTGCAGGCAAGTGAGCTCTCAGGGGAACAGCCAGCATTATATGTGTGCTGCAGAGGCAGATACTGTCCCATGTGTCCAAAGTGATAGGTCCAAGTCGTTTGCATCTTCTGAATCTGGCCAATCCATGGAATTGCACCACTTATACACGCCCACAGCATCCTTCAAAAGTTAAACTTCATGACACCCATGAATTTGCAACATTGTTGTGGCTGGCCAACTGAATTCACTGCATCAGACTCGTTACAGCTTCGAAAACGCGTCCGTTGCCATGCCAGGCCCTAGCCAATGCATGCGCACCGTCCGGAGCATTGCTGTACAACACGTATTTCAAAAAACAACGCGTACACGCTCACATCAAATGCAATGTCCAATGCGTGCGCACCGATCGGTCCATTGCTGTACAACGCGTACCCGCTCACAACAGATGCAATGGCCAGTGCGTGCACACCGATCGGTCCATTGCTGTACAACGCGTACCCGCTCACAACAGATGCAATGGCCAGTGCGTGCACACCGATTGGTCCATTGCTGTACAACGCGTACCCGCTCACAACAGATGCAATGGCCAGTGCGTGCACACCGATCGGTCCATTGCTGTACAACGCGTATTCCGGGAAACAACGCGTACCCGCTCACAACAGATTCAATGGCCAGTGTGTGCACACCGATCGGTCCATTGCTGTACAACGCGTACCCGCTCACAACAGATGCAATGGCCAGTGCGTGCACACCGATCGGTCCATTGCTGTACAACGCGTATTCCGGGAAACAACGCGTACCCGCTCACAACAGATTCAATGGCCAGTGTGTGCACACCGATCGGTCCATTGCTGTACAACGCGTACCCGCTCACAACAGATGCAATGGCCAGTGCGTGCACACCGATCGGCCATTGCTGTACAATGCGTATTCCGGGAAACAACGCGTAACCGCTCACAACAGATTCAATGGCTAGTGCGTGCACACCGATCGGTCCATTGCTGTACATCGCGTATTCCGGGAAAGAAAGCGTACCCGCTCACAACAGATTCAATGGCCAGTGCCTGCACACCGATCAGTCCATTGCTGTACGACGCGTCCCTGTACAGGTCGCTCGCATATGTCACCATGCTTGTCACTGGTGAAAGTATGCCAGCCACATATACTTGCCAGGGACTCAGGGGCACACCTACAACACCACAGCCTGTCCACACTGTATCCTAAGGCATGTAAGGCTGCATTACCTTTTCTGTGTATGGGGGTCAACATGTGGTTTTTGGGGTGGCACTTGGGGGCAGCCACTCCCAGGCTGTGCACGTGTTCATGGGGACAGGATCCTTTGTGTGTTGTGCACATGACCACTCTGATGTGCAACTGTTCATTTCAGAGCATGTGGCATGGTCACATTTCCAGGTTGTGTATGTGTATGACATGTCACATACCCCCAGAGTCCCATGTGGGAAGGTATGTACGTCACAGGGTGACCCATTGCCACAATAGTGATGGCCCTCCACAGTCTGTGTGCATGTTGTGTTTCCGATGTCTCTGATTCCATGTGCACAATGGGAGACAGTCTCCACATCCACGTTGTTTGTGCATGGACTTTGATGTTGTGCGTGTGTGTGTCACAGACGTCCATGTCTGTCCTGCGGAGGCAACAGGGGCCACTACCTGTGGGAGTCATGTTTTTCTTTCTGAAGTGTACATGATACGCCATGTCATGCCAGTGTCCATGTGGCAATACAGGGTCCCTGGGAATCTACATGTCAATGAGCTGTGATGCCTGTGGCGCATCTGTCCAGACATGTCACTGTGGTGTGTGTTTGGAACGTGACAGCAGTAAATGGGTACTGTGACACAGCCTAATGGTTTCCCATAGCACAACCTGGAACCTGTTGTCAACACATGTTGAACTGAGATGTTAGATGATGGCCATGTAGGTGCCATATATGTCCATACAGAACGGCACACACATCAAGTACTTGTGTCTCGTAATGATGTATCATGTGATATTGAGTATGGTGAATGGCACATATGTGGGGTGACTGACAATCTTTCTTTCTTCACCTATGCACTGCAGGGCACCAGCTGTCCATAGACCATTCCCTGACCTAGCAACGATGGTGGAACGTGACAGCATCCGACGGTACCGCTTCACCAGGCAGCTGATTGAGGATTTGGCAGTGCGCTTGGCACCACATTTGCAACCTGGCCGGCCGTACCCTACAGCGCTGACCCCCAAGGTGAAGGTGATGGCAGCCCTACACTTCTTTGCCACCGGTACATTTCAACACACTGTGGCGACTGCTGGTGGTATGTCAAAGACTATGTTCAGCCGTGTGCTACGCGATGTTTTGGAGGCAATGTTGAGATGCCTGAACCAGTACATCTATTTCCCTAAACGTCAACAACTCACTGACGTCAAGAGTGACTTCTATGCCCTGGGGAGGATGCCACATGTCATTGGCTCCATTGATGGGACACATGTGGCTTTGGTACCACCACAGGCACATGAGCAGGCATACAGGAACAGGAAACATTATCATTCGATCAATGCTCTGGTGGTATGTCTTGCAGATTTAGCATCTCACATGTGTGTGCCTGTTTCCCTGGTTCGGCACACGATGCCTACGTGATGAGGAGTAGTCGCATCCCGAGGATGATGTCACAGATGCAGAACCAGCGTGCCTGGCTTGTCGGTGTGTACTGACTTTGTACCATTGTGTGTGTTCTGCTATGTTGTATTCCACCCTATTTTCCAACTCAGCTAATGTGCAATTGTCTGTCTGTAGGTGACTCCGGATACCCCAACATGCTGTGGTTGCTGACACCCCTCAGGAACCCTGTGACACCAGCCCAGATGCGCTACAATGAGGCACATGGTCGGACCAGGAGAGTGATCGAGCGGACATTTGGTCTCCTGAAGAGCCGCTTCCGCTGCCTGGACAAGACAGGAGGGGCCCTCCCATATGCCCCAGCAAAGGTGTGCAAGATTGTCATCGTCTGCTGCATGCTACACAACCTGACAGTGCGGAAGGAGTTGCCTCTCATCCTGGATGACGATGACCAACATCCGCCACCTGTGGAGGATCCTGGCCTGGGCCACGATGCCAGTGATGATGATGAGGGTGATGTCCGCACACAGCTCATCACCAACTTCTTCAGCTGAATGTGAGTATCCAGAGATGTCATGTCAATGATGTGAGTTTGCATGATATGTGTTGGTGGTGCTCTGGTGCTGTTTGAGTGTGGCCATGTGCTACTTGACTGGAAGCGTGCAGCGATGTGTCCTTATAGGTAGTCTGTACTCCCCAACAGTGTTGACATGCTAACTTGGTTTTCTGTGAGTATCTTGTGACATGTATTGGCCATGAGTATTGCAGTTCTGTCCTGTTCTTCAGTGCTTTTGACTGTGTGTCATGTCTGTCCTTCACAGAGTACTTTCAGAGTTGTTTGGTGAAATGTGATCCCCCCGACACCATGATTCAACTTCCAGGGTGGAAGCAGTCGTTTCCCTACAGGTGATGTGCCACACACCCCTGGACTTTATTTCTTCTACACTTGTTGACTGTGTGGCCACTGCCACGTAGGATTACCTTGCATATGTAGTGGACACAACATGTTGCAAATGTGTAATAAACCTGTGCTTCACTTTGGGATGTGCGTTGTCTGTGGTCACACATCTGACTGACATGTGCTTACTGCACCTGTGGGCTAGTTAACACAGACTGTGAATAGGTGTGGTGTCTGTGCATTCCACTGTATTTCCTGGAAACATCAGTGTAGGCGATGAGTCTGATGGCCCTGGTGTGTATGTGTTGAGTAGCCCTAGTGGTGTGTCTCCCTCATATGTGTCATGTCGCCATGACTCACATGACGGTGTTGAACTTGCTATAGCAGTTAGCATGCACAATGTCATTTAGCAGATCACCATCTCCATGACAGAAACCACGATGGAATCACAACAGAGGCAAGTATGGTGTATTAGTGAGTTTATTTCCATACATGTGTGAGGATAGTGCACAGGATGGTGGGTGCTGTACATTGGGATTGGAATCCAAAGTTCCCAGATGAGTTGGAAGTCTTGGTAGCAGAAATGTCCTGAGTAAAGTCCACAGTCATCTGATACATTGGGCCAACTTAAGCTCCCCATGTCATGTGGGAGAGTTGTGTTGCATTCGACAGGGTGAACAGTTTGCACACAAAGGAGAATTTCCAGAACAGGTGTTGGGTTCCTGGGGAATGTACATGGCCATCGGCCTCTCAGTTTTCCTTCCTCGGACGACCCCTCTTCTACCGGGGGGGACCCTCACACGCAGGCTGCTGCGGTGCAGAGGACTCTCCGCCAGAGTCATCCTCCCTCCCTGTGGCAGTTGCAGTTGTTGCAGCACCAGATGTTGTGGGCACACAGGGAGGTGTGGCCATGTTGGTGCTAATCTGGCGGAGGCATGTCAATATGTCCCTATGCACCGCTGTCAGTTCTTCCAATGTGTCCCACTTGGACTCCATGCCAGACATGTGTGTCTCCACACGGGGCATGTGTGTCTCCACACGGGACATGTGTGAGTCCAACCGGGCATGATGGGCAGCCTGCTGCTGTTGAATGTCCTTGAGGATCCCCACTACCTGGCTGACCTCTCCGGTGCTATTCTGGTACGCCTCAGCAATGCGTGCCAGTTGTGGGTCATCATGCAGTCCAGGCCCCTCTGCAAACAGCGACCTATGTCTACCACCCCTCCCACCACCCCTGGCGACACGTGCAGGACCTGTGGTGGCACGCACAGGTGACCGTAGGCCCACTTGGGGGTTGTTACTGGGGTCGTTGTCCGTTGCTCCACGTTGGGCCGGGGTCCCTGTGCTGTTGTCATCGGTGGTCCTTGGTCTGTCCGTGTTGGCAGGGGTGGTCTGTGTGTTGGCAGTTGTTGGAGGGGTGGGTGCAGGGGGTGCAGATGTTGGTCCTGCTGGTGCTGCATGATGACTCACACCGGAGGGGCCAGCTAGGTCTTCGCCATCCGAGGAGTGCAGAGGCTGTTCCACACCAGTGAGCTCAGTGTCCCCCGGAGCCTGGGACAGGGACTCCTCATCGTCTGCTGCTGTGTCCCCATCATCACCTGTTTTTGGAAGAGACACACAATGTATGTTATGTTTCTACGGGCATCAATGTTTCACACACCTGACAGTTGTGACTGTACCTCTGGATGCGGGCCTGTACATTGCATTGTCCTAAGTTGTCACAGTCAGAGGTTGATATTGGTGTAGCACATTGTCCTGCCAACCTGAAGCTTTTCAATGTGAATGTTGAGGTGTGTGCATGGCCAGCATTGGTGGAATATGGTGGACATCCGGCCCTCCTTCTCCCCCTAGCCCAGTTATCCCACCATGAAGCATGCACCCCTTGCAGTGTGTGCAGGTTGACTCTCAGGATGTCAGTCAGTGGTGTCCTGCTGTTGGTTGTTGCACAGTTCCCAGCAGGGCCTTGTGCTCCCCACAGCTGAGGCCAGTGTCAGACATCTTTGAAGTGGCTTTTCACTGCCCGTGAAGTGTGCATGCTTCAGTGTGAGCTTGCTGGGCCATGTGGGTGGGGGATGTTGAGCTGTGACTACCACTCCCATCATGCTATTGCCTACACCCCCCCTTCCCAGCATGCCCATTCTTCCTTCCTTTTGACTCTGATTCCCTGTGGGGTAGTGTGCCTGTGCTGACAGGATGGCTGACAGTGTTGTCCTGGCGTTTGTTTGGCTACAAGTCCCAAAAGTGTCCCTCTGCTTCACACAGCATAACCCAGGGTGGTGGTTCTTTGTGGGATATTTCATTGGAGTGTGAGGCATTGCATTCTCCCAGGTGAGTTGTGTGTAGTTTGTGTTAAGGGGGTGTGTAAGAAAAGCTGCTTGTAACTATGGTCAGAGCTGTCAGTCCTCCTTCCCACCCAGGCAGATATCCCACCGTGGAACGTGCTTCCATTGCAGGGAGTGCAAGTTGGTTTTCAGGATGTCAGTCAGTGGTGTCCTGCTGTTGGTTGGTGCCCAGTTCCCAGCAGGGGCTTGTGCTCCCCACAGCAGTACCCAGTGTCAGCCATCTTGTCAGTTGTTTTCCACTCCCTGTGATGTGAGCATGGTTCAGAGTGGTGTTGAAGGACCAATTGTGAGGGTGACCAATATCTGTGACTACAACTTCCATCATGCTATAGCCTACACCCCCCTTCCCAGCATGCCCATACTTCCTTCCTTTTGAGTGGACTTCACTGTGTGTGAGTGTGACAGCAATGGCAAGATGGCTGACAGTGGTGTCCTGCTGTTGGTTGGTGCCCAGTTCCCAGCAGGGGCTTGTGCTCCCCACAACAGTACCCAGTGTCAGCCATCTTGTCAGTTGTTTTCCACTCCCTGTGATGTGAGCATGGTTCAGAGTGGTGTTGATGGGCCAATTGTGAGGGTGACCAATATCTGTGACTACAACTTCCATCATGCTATAGCCTACACCCCCCTTCCCAGCATGCCCATACTTCCTTCCTTTTGAGTGGACTTCACTGTGTGTGAGTGTGACAGCAATGGCAAGATGGCTGACAGTGGTGTCCTGCTGTTGGTTGTTGCACAGTTCCAAGCAGGGCCTTGTGCTCCCCACAGCTGAGGCCAGTGTCAGACATCTTTGAAGTGGCTTTTCACTGGCTGTGAGGTGTGCATGCTTCAGTGTGAGTTTGCTGGGCCATGTGGGTGGGGGATGTTGAGCTGTGACTACCACTCCCATCATGCTATTGCCTACACCCCCCCTTCCCAGCATGCCTATTCTTCCTTCCTTTTGACTCTGCTTCCCTGTGGGGTAGTGTGCCTGTGCTGACAGGATGGCTGACAGTGTTGTCCTGGTGTTTGTTTGGCTACAAGTCCCAAGAGTGTCCCTGTGCTTCACACAGCATAACCCAGTGTGGTTGTTCTTTGTGGGATATTTGATTAGAGTGTGAGGCAATGCATTCTCCCAGGTGAGTTGTGTGGAGTTTGTGTTAAGGGGGTGTGTGAGAAAAGCTGCTGGTAACTATGGTCAGAGCTGTCAGTCCTCCTTCCCACCCAGCCAGATATCCCACCATGGAACGTGCTTCCATTGCAGGGAGTGCAAGTTGGCTTTCAGGATGTCAGTCAGTGGTGTCCTGCTGTTGGTTGGTGCCCAGTTCCCAGCAGGGGCTTGTGCTCCCCACAGCAGTACCCAGTGTCAGCCATCTTGTCAGTTGTTTTCCACTCCCTGTGATGTGAGCATGGTTCAGAGTGGTGTTGATGGGCCAATTGTGAGGGTGACCAATATCTGTGCCTACAACTCCCATCATGCTATTGCCTACACCCCCCTTCCCAGCATGCCCATACTTCCTTCCTTTTGAGTGGACTTCACTGTGTGTGAGTGTGACAGTAATGGCAAGATGGCTGACAGTGGTGTACTGCTGTTGGTTGGTGCCCAGTTCCCAGCAGGGGCTTGTGCTCCCAGTGTCAGCCATCTTGTCAGTTGTTTTCCACTCCCTGTGATGTGAGCATGGTTCAGAGTGGTGTTGATGGGCCAATTGTGAGTGTGACCAATATCTGTGACTACAACTCCCATCATGCTATTGGCTACACTGACTTCACCAGCATACACAGAATTCCTTCCTTTCAGTGAGCTTCCCTGTGAGGTGGTGTTCTAGTGGTGGCAAAATGTCTAACTGTGTTTGTTGGTTATATTTGTGCCACTGCCTTGCTGTATTTGTAGTTAGGTTTGTACATATCATGACACAGTTACATATCACTATGAGATGGCATGTATTGTGTTTATCTGACAAGCAGACAAATCTTGGGGTGATTATCTTTTGATTGCTGTGGATTTGCTAAGGGTGCATGGTTTGACTATCCCCTTGACAGTGATGTGTGTGTATTGTCACACAATATTGTGTATATTAGTTGTGTACTCACCAGGCTCTGGGATGTTTGATAGTCCATATACGCTCACTGGTGGTAGGATGGCCCGCACCTTCTCCTCCCTGGGCCTGAGGTATAGTGGTTTGGCAGGAGGGCCACTGCCGGTGCGCTGACTCACGATGTAATCCTTCTTTAGTAGGTCCCTGACCCTCCTGCGCACATCATACCACCTGTTCTGGATGTCTTCCTTTGGGCGCAAACATGGTGATTGTGCATTGACCCTGTCGACGATCCTCTCCCACATCTTGGTTTTCTGCGACATGGGGGTCTGTTGTACCAATGTACCAAACAACTGTGGCTCTACCCTGAGGATCTCATCTACCAGGACTTCCAATTCACTGTCTAGGAACTTTGGATTCTTCTTTGGGGGCATGGTGATGGGTGGTGGTGGGGATTGATGTGTGTGTGTGTGCAGGTGAGGGTGTGTGAGTGTAGGTTTTGCTGGGTGTATGTGAGGGTGCTATTTGTTGAGGTGCTAATGGTGTGTGGCTTGTGTGATGGATGAGCTGTGTGTGTGTCTGTGGTTGCTGTGTGATGGTGTTCTGTGCTGGCAGGTCAGTTGAATTTGCAAAGGATCATGGTAGGGATTTGTGGCCTTTATATAGGTGGAGTTGGTGGTGTGTCCTTGTTCCATGTTTTTTTTCCCTGTATTTATTGACTTTGTCATTGCTTGTTTGGCCCTTTTTTTTGGTATTTTTTCCTTAGTATTTTTGTGCATATAGGAGACGTTCTTCTGACCGAGTAGGATGCTGCAGTTGTCTCGTGCGGGCTTCTCCGAGTCGTTCACGCTGTGTTTCTGCTAGGTTTATTGTGCGGCGTACGCGTCGGTCGCCGAGTATTGGCTTCCTTCGGCTGGCTTTTGTATGAGTGTCGGTCATTCGGCTTGAGCTCCGTGCGACTCGGTCTGGTTTTCCACGCATTGCATCGTACTGCGCGGGTCGGAGTTCGCGGGTACGTTTCATTCGGGTTCATTCCTGGTGCGTGTCGGTCGGTTCTATTCACGTGGTTTGCCGGCCGGATAGCTTGTTTCGGTCCGGTTCGGTCGTTCGGCTTGTGTTCCGTACGAGTCGGTCGGGATTCACATGCATTTCATCGTACTACCCAGGTCGGGCAGCGCCGGTACGTGTCGGTCGGACTGAATTCCCGTACCGAGTCGGTCAGTGAGATTTCCGGCTGAATCGGAATCGGCCCCTAAGTGCGCATGACTGCTTGTCCGCCGTTTTGGCAGGCCAAGCAGTCATACGGTCTTTGAATATTCCCCACCAGGCTGTAATGGATAGCCTGGTAGGGAATAGGCACAGACTTGCAGCGTTGCATTGCAGCGTTGTGATTGGCTCAGGGGAGCCTGTGTGCCCGGGTGCTTCCTGCAGCTTTTTCCAGAATTGAGTCAGGAAGAGCAGAGGAGAGATGCGACCCCGAAAAAGGTAAGTGCTTATTTTTTTTTTATATTTTCAAACTCCACCCTCCCATCCCCCTTACCTACCAGCCACCACTGAGAGAGTACAGTTCGACTGCCCTTCCCTTGACAGAGAACTCCTCACCCGTCGTTGTACTTCCTCTTTGTCCTGAATTTCCTGCTCCCACACTTGAGTGAGTGACACTTATCTTTTAAGTGAAGTGACTCCGAGCATAGCAAGGAGAAAACTGATGTGCACCCAAAAGTTGTGAAAATATCTCAGAGGTTGAGACAAAAGCGCAACCAAAAGGATATACACCTCTATATCTGAGTAGTGATGCGCACAAGCGCCCTGAAAACAGGTTTTAGCCCCATGAAGCGTCAATGCGCTACACCAATAAAATTTGTTTTTAGTCACTTTGGTGCAGCCCTACCATATTAGCATCTAGCACTAAACCACACCACATATTCCCATGCTAACCAAGACATGGAAAATGCATGAGGGCTCACAGACATTTACTGCGCAGTTCCCTTTTGGTATAGGGGATAAATGTTCTTGAGAGAAAAAGGCAAATATGTTGTTACAATTAGTAATTAATCTTTTCCCGTCCTGGTGAGGGCAGATGGGGGGGGCAGTGTTTTTCTTTATATTTAATGGAGATGCACCCCCATTTCTTGAGATCCTTTACTTCACTTCCATTAAGGATTTGGTAATGGGGGTCAGGTGGTGGCGCCGAAGTACGGGGCAGGACCAGTCACATGTACCTGAAGCAAGGCCATAGGACTGCTGCAGAGAGCCGCATCAGTCCTGCCAGTTTTTGAGAAACACCAGCCCTAGGCCAGCAAAACAACTAGTGAGATTCTTCTAAGTGCAGTGGCATAGCCAGGGTGCTGTAAGCCTTACAGCAGTGTATGTAAACTGGCCTCCCTCAGCTGGGCAGTAAAGAACAAAAGAAACAATTGAAGGACGGAATGCTGGACAATGCAAACATTCACCCCCAGTCACAAGGATCTGGGTTAAATCCATCATTCTTTTGCTCACCACACCAGTTTGGACCCAGCCATATGCAAATCAGTCTTGACCCTGTTCCTTGTGGGAACAGTCCAGCCCGAACTGCCAAGCCAGGTCCTCCCTGGACCGGAAACAAGCATCCTGGGACCGGTTTCAGGGCATCACCCTTCTTCAGCCAGGCTAGCTTGAATCCAGTGGTGTAGTGAGCACGGGACCCACGTCTGGGCAAACCCTTCCCACTTAGGGCGACAAATGCAAAAGAAACAATTGATGGACGGAATGCTGGACAATGCAAACATTCAATCCCAGTCACAAGGATCTGGGTTAAATCCATCATTCTTTTGCTCACCACACCACCCCAGTTTGGACCCAGCCATATGCAAATCAGTCTTGACCCTGTTCCTTGTGGGAATAGTCCAGCCCGAACTGCCAAGCCAGGTCCTCCCTGGACCGGAAACAAGCATCCTGGGACCGGTTTCAGGGCATCACCCTTCTTCAGCCAGGCTAGCTTGAATCCAGTGGTGTAGTGAGCACGGGACCCACGTCTGGGCATACCCTTCCCACTTAGGGCGACAAATGCAAAAGAAACAATTGATGGACAGAATGCTGGACAATGCAAACATTCACCCCCAGTCACAAGGATCTGGGTTAAATCCATCATTCTTTTGCTCACCACACCACCCCAGTTTGGACCCAGCCATATGCAAATCAGTCTTGACCCTGTTCCTTGTGGGAACAGTCCAGCCCGAACTGCCAAGCCAGGTCCTCCCTGGACCGGAAACAAGCATCCTGGGACCGGTTTCAGGGCATCACCCTTCTTCAGCCAGGCTAGCTTGAATCCAGTGGTGTAGTGAGCACGGGACCCACGTCTGGACATACCCTTCCCACTTAGGGCGACAAATGCAAAAGAAACAATTGATGGACGGAATGCTGGACAATGCAAACATTCACCCCCAGTCACAAGGATCTGGGTTAAATCCATCATTCTTTTGCTCACCATACCAGTTTGGACCCAGCCATATGCAAATCAGTCTTGACCCTGTTCCTTGTGGGAACAGGGCAGCCCGAACTGCCAAGCCAGGTCCTCCCTGGACCGGAAACAAGCATCCTGGGACCGGTTTCAGGGCATCACCCTTCTTCAGCCAGGCTAGCTTGAATCCAGTGGTGTAGTGAGCACGGGACACACGCCTGGGCATACCCTTCCCACTTAGGGCGACAAATGCAAAAGAAACAATTGATGGACGGAATGCTGGACAATGCAAACATTCACCCCCAGTCACAAGGATCTGGGTTAAATCCATCATTCTTTTGCTCACCACACCACCTAGTTTGGACCCAGCCATATGCAAATCAGTCTTGACCCTGTTCCTTGTGGGAATAGTCCAGCCCGAACTGCCAAGCCAGGTCCTCCCTGGACCGGAAACAAGCATCCTGGGACCGGTTTCAGGGCATCACCCTTCTTCAGCCAGGCTAGCTTGAATCCAGTGGTGTAGTGAGCACGGGACCCACGTCTAGGCATACCCTTCCCACTTAGGGCGACAAATGCAAAGAAACAATTGATGGACAGAATGCTGGACAATGCAAACATTCACCCCCAGTCACAAGGATCTGGGTTAAATCCATCATTCTTTTGCTCACCACACCACCCCAGTTTGGACCCAGCCATATGCAAATCAGTCTTGACCCTGTTCCTTGTGGGAACAGTCCAGCCCGAACTGCCAAGCCAGGTCCTCCCTGGACCGGATACAAGCATCCTGGGACCGGTTTAAGGGCATCACCCTTCTTCAGCCAGGCTAGCTTGAATCCAGTGGTGTAGTGAGCACGGGACCCACGTCTGGGCATACCCTTCCCACTTAGGGCGACAAATGCAAAAGAAACAATTGATGGACGGAATGCTGGACAATGCAAACATTCACCCCCAGTCACAAGGATCTGGGTTAAATCCATCATTCTTTTGCTCACCACACCACCCCAGTTTGGACCCAGCCATATGCAAATCAGTCTTGACCCTGTTCCTTGTGGGAACAGTCCAGCCCGAACTGCCAAGCCAGGTCCTCCCTGGACCGGAAACAAGCATCCTGGGACCGGTTTCAGGGCATCTCCTTCTTCAGCCAGGCTAGCTTGAATCCAGTGGTGTAGTGAGCACGGGACCCACGTCTGGGCATACCCTTCCCACTTAGGGCGACAAATGCAAAAGAAACAATTGATGGACGGAATGCTGGACAATGCAAACATTCACCCCCAGTCACAAGGATCTGGGTTAAATCCATCATTCTTTTGCTCACCACACCACCCCAATTTGGACCCAGCCATATGCAAATCAGTCTTGACCCTGTTCCTTGTGGGAACAGTCCAGCCCGAACTGCCAAGCCAGGTCCTCCCTTTACCGGAAACAAGCATCCTGGGACCGGTTACAGGGCATCACCCTTCTTCAGCCAGGCTAGCTTGAATCCAGTGGTGTAGTGAGCACGGGACCCACGTCTGGGCATACCCTTCCCACTTAGGGCGACAAATGCAAAAGAAACAATTGATGGACGGAATGCTGGACAATGCAAACATTCACCCCCAGTCACAAGGATCTGGGTTAAATCCATCATTCTTTTGCTCACCACACCACCCCAGTTTGGACCCAGCCATATGCAAGTTGGCAGGGTATGCCCAGACGTGGGTCCCTTGCTCACTTTGCCACTGGATTCAAGATAGCCTGGCTGATGACGGCTGTAAGCCAGAAACCGGTCCCAGGATGCTTGTTTCCGGTCCAGGGAAGACATGGCTTGGCAGTTTGGGCTGGACTGTTCCCATGAGGCACAGGGTCAGACTGATTTGCATATGGCCATGTCTGAACTGGGGTGGCGAAGTGAGCTAAAGAATGATGATGGATTAAACCCAGATCAGTTGACTGGGGGTGAGTGCTTGCAATGTTCAACACTCCGTCCATCATCCCCTTTGGTTTTGCTATGTTCACCCTAAGTTGGCAGGGTATGCCCAGACGTGGGTCCCTTGCTCACTTTGCCACTGGATTCAAGATAGCCTGGCTGATGACGGCTGTAAGCCAGAAACCGGTCCCAGGATGCTTGTTTCCGGTCCAGGGAAGACATGGCTTGGCAGTTCGTGCTGGACTGTTCCCATGAGGCACAGGGTCAGACTGATTTGCATATGGCCATGTCTGAACTGGGGTGGCGAAGTGAGCTAAAGAATGATGATGGATTAAACCCAGATCAGTTGACTGGGGGTGAGTGCTTGCAATGTTCAACACTCCGTCCATCATCCCCTTTGGTTTTGCTATGTTCGCCCTAAGTTGGCAGGGTATGCCCAGACGTGGGTCCCTTGCTCACTTTGCCACTGGATTCAAGATAGCCTGGCTGATGACGGCTGGAAGCCAGAAACCGGTCCCAGGATGCTTGTTTCCGGTCCAGGGAAGACATGGCTTGGCAGTTCGGGCTGGACTGTTCCCATGAGGCACAGGGTCAGACTGATTTGCATATGGCCATGTCTGAACTGGGGTGGCGAAGTGAGCTAAAGAATGATGATGGATTAAACCCAGATCAGTTGACTGGGGGTGAGTGCTTGCAATGTTCAACACTCCGTCCATCCTCCCCTTTGGTTTTGGGCAGTAAAGAACAGCCATAACTGGGATACAATGCCCCCACCCATTTCAATTCTGGGCCCTGATCCTATTGTACGTCAATAGCAAGAATATCGTGGTCAAGAATATCGATTTTAAGTTAAGAAATCTCGTTTTAAAAAATATGGAAGTCATTAATATCGTTTGCAAAAATATAGTTGTTTAAAAAATCGATTTTTTAATTAGTGTTATGTATTTTAGTATATATTTTAAATGTATGTGATGTATTTTTTTGTATAAGAATTGTTTATGTTTTTTAATATATGTGTTAAATTTTTAGAAGTTATCAATTTTATTTTAAATACATTTTGCGATTTTTAGTTCCGTAGCGACTTTTGGGTTTATAGGGGAATAGGGTGGGAAGTAATTTAATTATAATAATGATTATTTTTAATTTATTAATATTTATTTAATTGAGAATTTATAGTTTTAATTGTGGGACGTAATTTATTATTAAATAATTATTAATTGGTTGTTAATTATTATTAATTTATTAATTGGTAATTAATCATGGTAATTGTGTAATTTTTTTAGGGTCGGGTTGTGGGGTTTATAGGGGTAAAGGGTGGGAAGTAATTTATTTTTAATTAATGAATAATAAGCTGTTAATTAATATTAATTAATTAGTTGAAAATTAAATATATTAATTGTGTAATTAAATTTAGGAGCGGGTTGTGGGGTGTATAGGGGTAATGGGTGAGAAGTAATTGGTTTTTGATTAATTAATAATTAGTTGTTTATTGATATTAATTAATTGATTGAAAATTAATTATGGGAATTGTGTAATTAAGTTTAGGTGTGTGTTGTGGGGTTTGTAGGGGTAAAGGGTGGGAATTATGTTTAATTAATTAATAATTAGTTGTTTATTAATATTAATTAATTAATTGAAATTAAATATGGAAATTGTGTAATAAATTTTAGGTGTGGGTTGTGGGGTTTATAGGGGTAAATGATGGGAAGTACATTAATTTTACTTACTTTATATTTAGTTGTTAAATACTATTAGTTTTTTAAATGAAAATAAGTTTTAATTGTGTAATTAATTTTTTACAGTTTAATTTTAGGTGTGGGTTGAGGGTTATATAGGGGTAAAGTGTTTGAAGTGAATTTATTTTTGTGAGTTTTAATTTGTTTTTCAATTAAAATATGTATTTAATTGGTAATTTATTATGTTAATTATGTTAATTATGGAAGTACATTTTTTTATCTAGATGTGGGTTATGAATTGAGTGGTGTTGTAGGGTAGGAAATAAAAAAAAAATGTATGTAATACTTAATGTTTTTGTTTCTAAATATTTTCTCCTGAAAAATATTTACTTGGTTGAAAATTATTTTTTATTTTATTTAATATAATATTTGTAGGTGTTTGTCATATGTATTTAACATTACAATATGTTTTTATTTTTTATATTACATATATTTGTATTTTAATTTTTAACATATTTATATATTTGTTTATTTTGTTTTTTAAATATTTTGTTGTTAATATTTTGTTTGTTTTTTAATTTTGAACTGACAGGAGTGGGAATATTAATTGTTACCCCTCTGCAATCCAACACTTTCCCTACTGTTGCACTGATTGGAGTAGGAATAATAAATTATATCCCGCCATTATCCAACACTTTCCCTACTGTTGCATTCACTGGAATGGGAATAGTAATTTTTACCCCTTCGCTATCCAACACTTTCCCTTCTGGTACACTTATTGGAGTGGGAATAGTAATTTTTACCCCTCCGCTATCCAACACTTTCCCTATTATTGCACTCACTGGAGTGGGAATAGTAGTTTTTACCCCTCCGCTATCTAACACTTTCCCTACTGTTGCACTGACTGGAGTGGGAATAGTAAATTTTATTCCTCCGCTATCCAACACTTTCCCTACTGTTACACTCACTGGAGTGGGAATGGAAATTCTTACCCCTTCGATAGCCAACACTTTCCCTATTGTTGCACTCACTGGAGTGGGAATAGTAATTTCTACCCCTCCGCTATCTAACACTTTCCCTACTGTTGCAGTAATTGGAGTGGGAATAGTAAATTTTATTCCTCCGCTATCCAACACTTTCCCTACCGTTGCACTCATTGGAGTGGGAATAGTAATTTTTACCCCTTCAATATCCAACACTTTCCCTACTGTTGCAATTATTGGAATGGGAATAGTAATTTTTACCCCTCTGCTATCCAACACTTTTCCTACTGTTGCACTGACTGGACTGGGCAATTCAAGTTTAAATATTTTTAAATAGTTTCATGTTTTAATTCATAATAGAATGTTTATTTATTAGATTTAATGTTATTGGTATATATATATGTATTTATTTGGTAGCACTTTTCCTTTGGGAGTAAGCAATAATGATATTAACACTGGGAAAGAGGTAGGATGCATGATCATTTAGATCAAGTAAAGCTGTATATATATTTCAGGATGGAACCTTAATTACCACTTGTTTAAGTTTTAGATATTGTTTATACATTTATATGTATTAATATGGTTTTATCCAGTCAGTACGGTTTTCTACTTTGTTCATCATCCTTCCTTTTAAATCCCCAGGCAGTGACACTTTCTTTTATCAAACGAAGTATTGTGTTTGTTTTAGACCAAGTGCCTGTCAAGTATGTTTTTTAGCTCTATTGCTGAATTTCGTCAACCTAAGACTTTGACACTATTTAAGGGTTGCAATAGGTCCAGCGCGTCATGTGATCAAGGCCGCGGAAACGCGGTCGAAACACATCATGCTGGGCACTTGCCGTTACATTGTTTGATGCTGAACCTTTCTTCTGCAATAAAGCACTGCATTTTGAAACATCACGCTGTGGTCCGTACCTGATTTTCGCCGTGGCTATGGTGATCCAGGATTGTGGTTTTCTCATATAATTTTGGCGGAGTACGGCTGTCTCCAACATTGCGGACCCTCCCTCCAACCTGTGGCTGACCGGTGTGCAGCCGGCATCGCGGATGCGATTTGTTCCTAATCCGGAAGGAGTATTGTCCGAGTCAGCCCCCCGCAGTCTGGATTTGATGAACCTGTGAACTGATCTTCCCTACGGAGTACTTGGTGGCGCCCGAGGAGTCGGAGGACGTCGGGGAGCCATACGAGTTTCCCAGCGGTAAGCCGGTTCGGCATTCCATGAGTGACATTTGCGGGTGGTAGGGATAGTGGTGATTATTTAAGTGCTCGACAAGTAATTTTTAAAAAAAGAGCACCGCCGTGCATAACAACACGTTGCAGAGCATCAAGAAATGATTTCTACAGCGGACGCGCTGCGGGACCGGGAGGCCGTGGCAGACGTCCTTTTCCTCAACTTACCAGAAGTTGACGAAGTGCAAAGTGGGCATAACAAAAACTACAACACAAATAATAATGTTAAATCTTTACTCAAAAATTTGGAAAAACTGTTACGCACTGAACTAACAAAATGGTGGGAGAAGAAATCCCTGGAAAAATATAAAGAAGTAGGCAGGATCCCACGTGGAGTAAGGGTGATGATAGCGCCTTCATTTGGGAATCCTAATCCACTCATGCTGAAGGAGTGGGCGACTAACAATTTGGAAGCATCAATGAATATGGTGTCAATTCTTATAAAATATGCAGAGATATATAGAGTCGAAATTCTTAAGGAAATTGAAAAAGTGAATGGTCTGCTGGAAGCACATGATCAAAAAGACCAGATCAAAAAAGGTTGTGAGGAGATTGAGGTACGCCTAAGAAAGCATGAGGATACCATAAAAGCGCGAAAAATATTCAAATTCGCCAGAGACAGGAGAGATTATGAGATGGGTAGAGCCTTCACTTTTTCTAAAACGTTTGATACCGTCAAGAGACAAGTACTGGCTACCAAAAACTCCACTGTCGCAGTACCTGTCCAATCAGGTTTGGAATTTTCCTGCTCTGAAATTAGTTCCGCAGGCAGTAGCAATGACTCTGATGATAGCAGTGACAACAGTGTACATGTACAACTGCCTACTAAATTTACACCAGCCGAGGAGTTGAATTTTTTATTGCAAGACCGCCGCCAAACCCTGCGGCCGCGCAATCCTGTGAAGAAACAAGGAGAAACCGACACAGGAAACAAAGGCGCAAACTCCGGTGACAGCAAGAGAGGCAGAGGGGGGAGAGCCAAGAAATGGTCACAGCAATGAGCAATTCAGATAATACTGTCATTAATCTCTTTGACATCGAACTATCTACTGCAGAAACACAGCTGCTTTCACTTGGTCTTTCCTTTTGTCCTACAAATAACTTCAAGTATGTACAATCTAGAGTGGATGTTTTCAAATTCATTCGAAAACTTAAGCTTCTCAAATATTTCAAATTGAAAAATGCAACAGAGGTTACCTCCAACATCAGACAACCTGCTATGACTTCCTCTACTCTTCAGGTATCTGACATTACCACACTTAGATCGATGCGTTCATTGGCTGTCAATGATGGAAGTATATCAAGTTCCACACAAGAAGAGTTGCGGGAACTTGGCATCAATAGTAGCAATCCATCGAATAGCCCCTTTCGTCCCCCTTCCACCTTTATTCCTATCATGCCCAAAGATGCAATTGACATATTTAATGACTGTGTCATCGAGGAACTAAAGAAATTAAATAGAACTGTCTTGCGAAAAGAGAATCGAAGAAGGCATTTGGATGTGCAATATTCCAACCTCATGCGCAAGCTGAAAGACAACAACAACGTGATTATCAACAAGGCGGACAAGGGGGGAAATATAGTGTTGTGGCCTAGGGTCCTCTACATGGAGGAGGCCCTACGCCACTTGAATGATGTAGATTGCTACAGAAAAGCCTCCTTTAGTGATCTCAGGCAGGTCAAGGACACTGTGTTCAAGGATTTGGCCCAGTGGAAGCGCATGGGCCTCCTTAGTAAAAATGAATTCTGCTTTTTAAAAAACGAACATCCCATAACTCCAGTGTTATATTTTATTCCTAAAGTTCATAAAAATATAACACCTGTTCCAGGGAGACCAATAATATCAGCTCAGAGGAGTCTCTTAAAGCCCATGTCCAAATATGTTGATTATTTCTTACATGAATTTGTTGAGAACCTCCCTTCTTTTATCAGAGACACTGGCCATTTTTTATCTAAACTTCAAACCGTCAAATGGGAAGAGGATTGTCTTTTTATTGTAATGGACATTTGCTCACTGTACACGAGCATTCGCCACTCTGATGGTATTGAAGCGGTCAGATACTTTTTGGGTAAACGCAGCATTCATTTATATGAACATAACACATTGATCCTAAAAATGATTGAGACTTGCCTTCTGAATAACTATTTTATGTTTGACAAGGAGGTTCACCAACAGCTTCGTGGGGTGGCGATGGGGGCATGCTTCTCTCCCAGCTATGCGTGTTTACACATTGGCTGGTGGGAGGAGCCTGTCCTCAGGAACCTCCACAAAACCGTTTATGATGCTCATGTTCTCCACTGGTGGAGATTCATAGACGATGTCTGTGTGGTATGGAGATGGTCTATGGAATCTGCCAATCAATTTGTTGAGACTATTAACAATAACATGCTTAATTTGAATTTTACTGCTTATATCAGCGATAAATGTGTGCAATTCTTGGATGTGGAGCTATACATTGAGGGTAACAACATACATACTAAACTCCACAGGAAAAGTACTGCTGGAAATTCTATACTCCATGACAGAAGTGCCCATCCCAACCACCTTATTTGGAGTATCCCCTATGGGGAGTTTCTGAGAATCCGGAGAATCTGTAGTTCTGAAACAGATCTCAAACTCTGCCAGTCAGAAGCTCTCCAACGTTTTAGTGCACGGGGTTACAAAACCAAAGATTTGAAGTCAGCATTGAACAGGGCTAACAGTCACAGCAGAGAGGAGTGTTTACAGGTTAATACCACAAACACCATCCCTATATTAACCACTCCCAGTAACACATCTGAACCTTTGGACTCAGTCAGATTGATAACTACTTACAGTCGCCAAGAGAAACAAATAGGGAAGATCATTTATAGGAATTGGCATATAGTTTTGACAGATATGACCTTGTCTCAAACCCTGCCAGAACTTCCTTCTCTAACCTTTAGACGTGCCCCTTCGATGAGCGATGCACTCGTCAAAACTAGCCCAGAGGTTAGTGTCTCTAGCACATGGTTATCTAAAAGGGCAGGATTTTTTAAATGTAGCTCTTGACGAGCTTGCAAATTTGGAAAAAACATAACGGAGTATACCACTGCATTTGAGTCCAAACCTATAAAGATCCAGGGCCATTATACCTGTAGGACCGATTTTGCGGTCTACATATTGGAATGCACCTGTCATCTAAAATATGTTGGAAATACAAAGCTCCAAGTCTTCAACAGGATACTTCAACATCTTCGTGCAGTAGTTAATTCAGATCCCAATTATCCTGTTGCTCGACACCTTAAATTAGTCCATAATAACAACCTTAACGACTTGAGTTATTCTGTATTAGGTTCAGTACCGAAGTCAATCAGGGGGGGTAATAGGGAGAAGAAACTCCACTAGCTAGAATCCCAATTTATCCTGTTATTAGATACTAGGATGCCTAATGGCCTCAACACCGGAGAGGACTTGCACAATTTCCTATAGGATGGGTATACAGTGGCTTTATATATTTTGCTGTTTTAGACTGTTTTTTTACTTAGTTTTTAACTTGGTTTTAACCTAGTTTTGCTTGGTTTTACCTGGTTTTAAACAAGTTTTAAACTGGTTTTAGCCCCGTTGTTTTACCATGTACTGTATCTTTTTGGGTATCAATAGTAAGTAATGATGACATTAACTAATTTGCACTAGTCGTATGTTTACTATGCACTCGCACTTTATGTACATATGAATGGTACTAGTATTAGAACTCAGCTGTGTTGGTTTACTCCATATTTTGCACTCAATCGTATGTCTACTGTGCACTTGCACTTTATTCTTCATATGAATTGGGCATGCCTCAGGCTTCGTGATTTTCTTTATATTGCCAGCTATTATAGATTATAGTTGGCAGAACTTGACGATTTGCACATACTTGCACTTGCACTTTATTTGGTAGCACTTTTCCTTTGGGAGTAAGCAATAATGATATTAACACTGGGAAAGGGGTAGGATGCATGATCATTTAGATCAAGTGGAGCTGTATATATATTTCAGGATGGAACCTTAATTACCACTTGTTTAAGTTTTAGATATTGTTTATACATTTATATGTATTAATATGGTTTTATCCAGTCAGTACGGTTTTCTACTTTGTTCATCATCCTTCCTTTTAAATTCCCAGGCAGTGACACTTTCTTTTATCAAACGAAGTATTGTGTTTGGTTTAGACCAAGTGCCTGTCAAGTATGTTTTTTAGCTCTATTGCTTAGGGGTGTGGTTGAATTTCGTCAACCTAAGACTTTGACACTATTTAAGGGTTGTAATAGGTCCAGCGCGTCATGTGATCAAGGCCGTGGAAACGCGGTCGAAACGCGCCATGCTGGGCACTTGCCGTTACATTGTTTGATGCTGATACTTTCTTCTGCAATAAAGCACTGCACTTTGAAACATCACGCTGTGGACCGTACCTGATTTTCGCCGTGGCTATGGTGATCCAGGATTGTGGTGTTCTCATTCATATATATATATATATATATATATATATATATATATATATATATATATATATATATATATATATATTCACTGAAAAAACCATAGGTTTTAGGGACAGTTATAGTTAGTTGGACATTGCACTCGTACAAAACCCGTGAAATTCCCCCGTTATAGTTAGTCCAGCTAACTATAACTCGCGCCCCGCAATGCACTGCTGATGACGTCACATATTACATCACTCATGACATGGTCAGTGACATCACTGATGACATCACTGATGACATCTCAAATGACATCACTGATGACATCACTGATGACATCATCCAGTGACTGTGTGTTTCTGTAAAGTTTAAATATTTTTAATATATATAGGAAAAGACGTATTGAAGAATGAGTGGGTGTGTAAGTGTCTGTATGGATGATTTAGTAGGTGCGTGACTGACTCTATAAGTGAGTGATTTAACGTATCTTACTGAATGCATGGGTTAGTGACTAAACTGGGTGAATGTCTGTATCCGTCTGTCTGTTGCTGTGTAAGTGGCTGCATGTGTTTGTGAATAGCTACATGAGTGTCTATATGAGTTATTGAATGCTTGTCTGAGTATCTGTATGGGTGCCTGAGTGTTTGTGTGGGAGGGGTGTGTGCAACTCTGTGCATAGATGTGTGAGTGGGTGATTCACTGGGTGGATGGTTTCAAGAGTGCAACTGTGATAGACTGTATGGGTGGGTAAGTGTGTGTAAGAGTGTGTTAGTGAGTGAATGTATGTCCCAGTGGTACATGTGTGAGTAACTACATATGTGAAAGGCAGTATATATGTGTGTTGGAGTATATAAATAGCTATAAGCGAGAGTGAGTGATTGTGATAGTGGCTGTATGGATGAGTGTGTGCTTGTATCAGTGATTGTATAAGAGCGTAAGAATGTGCTACTATTTGTATGAGTAAGTGAGCTGGTGTGTGTATAACTGTATAGGAGAGTAAATGGTAGTGTGTTTAATTATTTGCATGACTGACTAGGTGTGTGAGTACCTCTATGGATGAGTGGCGGTGTTTGAGTGTCTATATAGGAGTATGAGTGCATATGATAGTCCTGTACTGAGTGACCGTAAGTATGAGTGACTGTATGGGTGAGTGAGTGGATGTGTGCGTAGACCTAAGAATCAGTGAGTGGGTATGTAGTTATTGGTGTTGGAGTGTCTATGGTTTTGCGAATGGCAGTCTGTAATTTAGAGTGGGTGTATCAAAGGTTATATTAGAGTGTGAGGAGGTGCATCAGATTATCACGTGGATGATGTCATCAGTGATGTCATTTGAGATGTCATCAGTGATGTCATCAGTGATGTCACTGACCATGTCATGAGTGATGTAATATGTGACGTCATCAGCAGTGCATTGCGGGGCGCGAGTTATAGTTAGCTGGACTAACTATAACGGGGGAATTTCACGGGTTTTGTACGAGTGCAATGTCCAACTAACTATAACTGTCCCTAAAACCTATGGTTTTTTCAGTGAATTTCAAAGGTTTTTTAAATGCTAATTTGTAACTATAACGTCCCTGAAACATATGGTTTTTTCAGTGAATTTCAAAGGTTTTTTAAATGCTAATTTGTAACTATAACATGTCTGAAACCTACAGTTTTTTCAGTGAATTTCAAAGGTTTTGTAAATGACAATTTTTAAATGTATTAATTGTTATATAAATTTGTTTCATACTGATTTCCAAATTTTTTAGAAACAATTTTTTTTACATATTTTATTTTTTAAATTACATTGTAATTACATTATACATTACATTACAAAAAATACTTTCTCAGAATGAATTACTTTAGTTTAATTACTTTGCACATAGGCAATAGACTTTTAAGTACAGTAGTTACAGTTGTTGCAATGGGCAACACATTTTCAAACACAATGCAACATTCAGCTCAATGTGAATTTCTAGTTAAATGCAATTAGTTACTTTATGGATTACTTTTCTAACCACATTACTGGATCCTAGATTCAGTCCTGGGACATCTCCTGTAAACAGTTGAGTAAAAGCGTTTTGGTTACAGTCGTGATTTTTAAGGAATATTATTGTACTTTAAAAGTTCACACTTAGAAACTTTTTCTCATAGAATCACCAATGTTATCCTATGGAAGGAAATTCACTTAGAAGTTAAAAACTGTTATCGTTACTTTTTCTTACTCAGTTTTGGATCCTGGATCCTGCACTGGTGCATCTCCTGTAAACAGTTGAAAGAATGCGTTTAAGTCATACAGGCGATTTTTTAGGAATATTTGTAGTTTGTGAAAATCGACACTTTGAAACTTTTCTGCTGAAAACCAGACAATGGATTCCTATGGAAGGAAATTCAAGTTACTGGTAAGTACGGTTAAAATTACTTTTGAGGATCAGTACTGGGCTGAAAGATGCAGCACTGAGGTCTCTCCTGATAACAGGTGAGTAAATCGGAATTCGTATTTCGGCTGATTTTAGAGGACTATTTTAAAGTTCCAAAACTCCACACTTAGAAGAATTTCCAAGTGAAACCAGTCAATGTTAGCCTATGGAAGGAAATTCAAGTTACTGGTAAGTACGGTTAAAATTACTTTTCAGGACCAGTACTGGGCTGAAAGATGCAGCACTGAGGTCTCTCCTGATAACAGGTGAGTAAATCAGAATTCGGATTTCGGCTGATTTTAGAGGAATATTTGTATGTTTCAAAAATCAACACTTAGAAACTTTTTCAGCAAAAAGCAGGCAATGTTATATCCTATGGAAGGAAATTCAAGTTACTAGTAAGTACGGTTAAAATTACTTTTGAGGATCAGTACTGGGCTAAAAGATGCAGCACTGGGTTCTCTCCTGATAATAGGTGAGTAAATCGGAATTCGTATTTCGGCTGATTTTAGAGGAATATTTTAAAGTTCCAAAACTCCACACTTAGAAGAATTTCCAAGTGAAACCAGTCAATGTTAGCCTATGAAGGAAATTCAAGTTACCGGTAAGTACGGTTAAAATTACTTTTGAGGATCAGTACTGGGCTGAAAGATGCAGCACTGAGGTCTCTCCTGATAACAGGTGAGTAAATCGGAATTCGTATTTCGGCTGATTTTAGAGGAATATTTTAACGTTCCAAAACTCCACGCTTAGAAGAATTTCCAAGTGAAACCAGTCAATGTTAGCCTATGAAGGAAATTCAAGTTACCGGTAAGTACGGTTAAAATTACTTTTCAGGACCAGTACTGGGCTGAAAGATGCAGCACTGAGGTCTCTCCTGATAACAGGTGAGTAAATCAGAATTCGGATTTCGGCTGATTTTAGAGGAATATTTGTATGTTTCAAAAATCAACACTTAGAAACTTTTTCAGCAAAAAGCAGGCAATGATATCCTATGGAAGGAAATTCAAGTTACTGGTAAGTACGGTAAAAATTACTTTTGAGGATCAGTACTGGGCTGAAAGATGCAGCACTGAGGTCTCTCCTGATAACAGGTGAGTAAATCGGAATTCGTATTTCGGCTGATTTTAGAGGAATATTTGTATGTTTCAAAAATCAACACTTAGAAACTTTTTCAGCAAAAAGCAGGCAATGTTATATCCTATGGAAGGAAATTCAAGTTACTAGTAAGTACGGTTAAAATTACTTTTGAGGATCAGTACTGGGCTAAAAGATGCAGCACTGGGTTCTCTCCTGATAATAGGTGAGTAAATCGGAATTCGTATTTCGGCTGATTTTAGAGGAATATTTTAAAGTTCCAAAACTCCACACTTAGAAGAATTTCCAAGTGAAACCAGTCAATGTTAGCCTATGAAGGAAATTCAAGTTACCGGTAAGTACGGTTAAAATTACTTTTGAGGATCAGTACTGGGCTGAAAGATGCAGCACTGAGGTCTCTCCTGATAACAGGTGAGTAAATCGGAATTCGTATTTCGGCTGATTTTAGAGGAATATTTTAACGTTCCAAAACTCCACGCTTAGAAGAATTTCCAAGTGAAACCAGTCAATGTTAGCCTATGAAGGAAATTCAAGTTACCGGTAAGTACGGTTAAAATTACTTTTCAGGACCAGTACTGGGCTGAAAGATGCAGCACTGAGGTCTCTCCTGATAACAGGTGAGTAAATCAGAATTCGGATTTCGGCTGATTTTAGAGGAATATTTGTATGTTTCAAAAATCAACACTTAGAAACTTTTTCAGCAAAAAGCAGGCAATGATATCCTATGGAAGGAAATTCAAGTTACTGGTAAGTACGGTAAAAATTACTTTTGAGGATCAGTACTGGGCTGAAAGATGCAGCACTGAGGTCTCTCCTGATAACAGGTGAGTAAATCGGAATTCGTATTTCGGCTGATTTTAGAGGAATATTTTAAAGTTCCAAAACTCCACACTTAGAAGAATTTCCAAGTGAAACCAGTCAATGTTAGCCTATGAAGGAAATTCAAGTTACCGGTAAGTACGGTTAAAATTACTTTTCAGGACCAGTACTGGGCTGAAAGATGCAGCACTGAGGTCTCTCCTGATAACAGGTGAGTAAATCAGAATTCGGATTTCGGCTGATTTTAGAGGAATATTTGTATGTTTCAAAAATCAACACAGAAACTTTTTCAGCAAAAAGCAGGCAATGATATCCTATGGAAGGAAATTCAAGTTACTGGTAAGTACGGTTAAAATTACTTTTGAGGATCAGTACTGGGCTGAAAGATGCAGCACTGAGGTCTCTCCTGATAACAGGTGAGTAAATCGGAATTCGTAGTTCGGCTGATTTTAGAGGAATATTTTAAAGTTCCAAAACTCCACACTTTGAAGAATTTCCAAGTGAAACCAGTCAATGTTAGCCTATGAAGGAAATTCAAGTTACCGGTAAGTACGGTTAAAATTACTTTTCAGGACCAGTACTGGGCTGAAAGATGCAGCACTGAGGTCTCTCCTGATAACAGGTGAGTAAATCGGAATTCGTATTTCGGCTGATTTTAGAGGAATATTTTAAAGTTCCAAAACTCCACACTTAGAAGAATTTCCAAGTGAAACTAGTCAATGTTAGCCTATGAAGGAAATTCAAGTTACCGGTAAGTACGGTTAAAATTACTTTTGAGGATCAGTACTGGGCTGAAAGATGCAGCACTGAGGTCTCTCCTGATAACAGGTGAGTAAATCGGAATTCGGATTTCGGCTGATTTTAGAGGAATATTTGTATGTTTCAAAAATCAACACTTAGAAACTTTTTCAGCAAATTCAAGTTACTGGTAAGTACGGTTAAAATTACTTTTGAGGATCAGTACTGGGCTGAAAGATGCAGCACTGAGGTCTCTCCTGATAACAGGTGAGTAAATCGGAATTCGTATTTCGGCTGATTTTAGAGGAATATTTTAAAGTTCCAAAACTCCACACTTAGAAGAATTTCCAAGTGAAACCAGTCAATGTTAGCCTATGAAGGAAATTCAAGTTACCGGTAAGTACGGTTAAAATTACTTTTGAGGATCAGTACTGGGCTGAAAGATGCAGCACTGAGGTCTCTCCTGATAACAGGTGAGTAAATCGGAATTCGTATTTCGGCTGATTTTAGAGGAATATTTGCACAATGGTGAAGGGAGGGGGCGGGGCCTGAGGTGGCATCTGTGCAAACGCGCCCCGTGGCGCGTTTTAAGTTGGGGGATTAAGTCCCCTTGAATCATGAGGGTCCCTACGGGCCAACTAGCCCACCAGGAACCTCCAGTATGCGCCAGGGGCTGCGTTGCAGAGACATGTACAGAGGCCACACCCCTTTTACACCTCTCTGCAACGCAGCTCTGTGGCGCTTTCTGGACGTACCTGTTGGGCTAGTTGGCCCCCAGGGACCCTCAGGATTGAAGAGGATTTAATTCCTCATCTTAAAACGCGCCACGGGGCCTGTTTGCACACATGTCACCTGAAGCCCCGCCCCTCCCTTCACCACTGTGCAAACGCGCCCCGTGGCACGTTTTAAGTCGGGGATTAACTCCCTTGAATCCTGAGGGTCCCTGGAGTCCAACTAGCCCACCATGTTCCTCCAAAAAGCGCCACAGAGCTGCGTTGCAGAGAGGTGTAAAAGGGGCGTGGCCTCTGTACACCTCTCTGCAAGGCAGCCCCTGGCGCATACTGGAGGTTCCAGGTGGGCTAGTTGGCCCCAGGGACCCCCAGTATTCAAGGGGAATTCGTTCCCCCTCTGCAAACGCGCCAGGGGGCGCGTTTGCAGAGTGGTGAAGGAAGGGGGTGGGGCCTGCGGGCCCGATCGTTTTTTTTTGTTTTTTTTCCCTCCTGAAGGGGGGCCGTGCGGCCCCCCTTCCTTTTTCCTATTTTTAGGCCCCGGGGACCCCATCCCCCGGGGCCTGGCCTCTCGTTGGGGACTGTGGGGGGGTCCCCAAACCCCCCACAGTCCCGCCGGCTCCCCGTGTCCTACGGGAGCCGGCATTGCTTTTACACATGGGGAGCAGCTAACATGCTGCTCCCCGTGTGGAAAAGCAATCGGCTTTGGATATTGGAAGAGAGAGCAGGTTTCCTGCTCTCTCTTCCAATATCCAAAGCAGTTTGCAATGACAGGACGGGAGCCGCGAGGCTCCCGTCCTGTCATTGCAAACAGCAGTGTCCCGGGGTAGGCACCCCGGGACACTGCAGGAGCCGGCCCTGGGGGTGGCGGTCCCCAGGGCCATCAAGGGCTCCAGGAGGGGGCCGCGCGGCCCCCTCCCTACATCGAGAAAGCCCCGGGGAGGTGGTGGTCCCCGGGGCTTGGGGGTCCAAAACGGACCCCCATTTTCATTTTTCTTAGTGCCCCGGGGAGGTGGTGGTCCCCGGGCGTGTGGGGGCTGGAGCCCCCCACACAGGTTTTTAAATATAAAAAAGAAGCCCCGGGGAGGTGGTGGTCCCCGGGGCTGCGGGAGGGCTCAGAGCCCTCCCGCACCATTATCCATAAAGCCCCGGGGGTGGTGGTCCCCGGGGCTTGGGGGCCCTTAGAGGCCCCCACACATAAAATTAACCCCCCAGCATGCCCCGGGACTTGGCCTACCCGGGGCCAGTGCTATCGAGCGCGGGAGACCGCGCTTCGATTTTTTTTTCCGGCAGGGTTCGCGCTCCCTGAGCGCATCCTAACGATTTAAAAAAAAAAAAAATTTTTTTTGCCCAGGGGGTCCTTGTGGGACCCCTGAGCAGACCTAGGGGTCAGGGTGTTTCTACCCTGCCCCCTTTGTGCGCTTTGCGCACTTGTTTCTGTCCCTCGGTTCTACCGAGGGACAAAATGGCTGCCAACACTTCCTGATTTGGAGTGTTGACAGCCAATTAACATAAAGCTCGTGCTCGGGAGGATCCGCGGCCCTAGATATACCTATCTTTTTTTCTTTTGATTTTCTCAGCAACTACTGAACGGATTTAAACCATTTAACAAAAGGGTTCTTTCTGAACCAAGAACTACCTCTTTGCCAAATTTGGTGTAATTCCGTTCAGCAGTTCGGGCTGTAGCCGTGTCTAAAGTTTCCTATGGAAAATTGCATGGGAAAACGCGTTTTGGGACCCCCTTTTTTCTCGGCCCCCGCTTGACGAATCCCCCGAGACTTTCAGGGTAGGAGCGGACCGGAGCGGGCCACAAAGTTTGAAAATTTTGCGAAGATACGTCAACCGGCAAGAGAGTTATTTCAAATAGAATGTCGCGGATTTCCTATGGATAATAGGTTGTAACTATAACTATCTACTGGCGACCGCCAGTAGATAATATATATATATATATATATATTATCTACTGGCGGTCGCCAGTAGATAGTTATAGTTAGGAACTAGTTTCCATAGGAAAAGCATTTTTTGTTTTCCCAATAACTTTGGCGCCGGATGACGAATCACCGCGAAATTTTCAAAACTAGTGGGGCGCTCCGGTCAGCTCCTGTCTTGAAAGTTTCAGGGTGATTCGGCAAGCGGGGGCCGAGAAAAAAGGGGGTCCCAAAACGTGTTTTCTCCATGTTAATTCCCGTAGGAAACTTTAGACACGGCTACAGCCCGAACTGCTGAACGGAATTACACCAAATTTGGTAAAAGGTAGTGCTTGGTTCAGAAAGCGCCCTTTTTTTAAATGGTGTAAATCCGTTCAGTAGTTGCGGAGAAAATCAAAAAATAGAGGTCAAAAAATCAATTTCCCATAGGAAACTTTAGACACGGTTACAGCCAAAACTGCTGAACGGAATTACACCAAATTTGGCAAAAAGGTAGTGCTTGGTTCAGAAACCGCCCTTTTTTAAAATGGTGTAAATTCTTTCAGTAGTTCCTGAGAAATTAAAAAAGTAAAAGTTTCGATATCTATGGCCGCGGTGGATCAGCGCACCCTCCCGATCACGAGCTTCATGCTAATTGGCTGTCAACACTCCAAACCAGGAAGTGTTGGCAGCCATCTTGTGCCTTGGTAACCGAGGCACAAGAAAACAGAAAAACTAAGGCGCAAATCAAGAAAAGGGGGCAGGGTAGAAACACCCTGACCCCCTAGGCCTGCTCAGGGGGTCCCACAAGGACCCCCAGGGCCCAAAAAAGCATTTTAATTTTTTTTTTAATTGGCCGAATTCGCGCTGGGTGCGCGAATCCGGCCGTGAAAATAAAAAAAAAACGAAGCACGGACTCCCGCGCTTTGTTTAATTGAAGCCCCCGGGTGGGCCAGGTCCCGGGGGCAGTAAAAAAAATGTCTGGGGGGGCCCCAATCCCCCCCACACTGCCCCAATATTTGCGGGGGGCACATGGCCCCCCCGCAGCCCCGGGCACCGCCACCCCCCGGGGCTTGTTTTTTTAGAGTTTGGGGGCCTCTAAGGCCCCCCAAGCCCCGGGGACCACCACCCCCGGGGCTTTCATCAATTATAATCGGGGGGGGGCACACTGCCCCCCCGCAGCCCCGGGGACTGCCACCCCTGAGGCTTCTTTTAAAAAAAATATATATACCTGTTTGGGGGGGCTCGAGCCCCCCCACACGCCCCGGGGACCGCCACCTCCCCGGGGCACTAATATTTAAATTTGGGGGTCCGTAACGGACCCCCGAACCCCGGGGACCACCACCTCCCCGGGGCTGTGCAAGTGAAGAAAGGGGGGCCGCGCGGCTCCCCTCCTGGAGCCTGTGATGGCCCTGGGGACCGCCACCCCCCAGGGCCGGCTCCTGCAGTGTCCCGGGGTGCCCACCCCCGGTACACTGCTGTTTGCTATGGATTTTGGAAGAGAGAGCAGGAAACCTGCTCTCTCTTCCAAAATCTAAAGCAGATTGCTTTTCCACACGGGGAGCTGAATGTTAGCAGCTCCCCATGTGGAAAAGCAATGCCGGCTCCTGCAGGACGCGGGGAGCCGGCGGGACCGTGGGGGCATTGGGGCTCCCCCCACGGTCCCCAACGGATAGGGCCCGCCCCGGGGGATGGGGTCCCCGGGGCTAGTAGTGGCCCTGGAGGGGGCCACGTGGCCCCCCTCCCCAAAATTTTATTTTACTTTATCCCACAACTTAAAACGCGCCACGGGGCGCGTTTGCACAGTGGTGAAGGGAGGGGGCGGGGCCTGAGGTGACATGTGTGCAAACACGCCCTGTGGCATGTTTTAAGTTGGGGGATTAAGTTCCCTTGAATCCTGAGGGTCCCTGGGGTCCAAGTAGCCCACCAGGTACCTCCAGTAAGCGCCACAGAGCTGCGTTGCAAAGAGGTGTAAAAAGGGGCGTGGCCTCTGAACACCTCTCTGCAACGCAGGCCTGTGGCGCTTACTGGAAGTACCTGGTGGGCTAGTTGGGCCCCAGGGACCCTCAGGAATCAAGGTGACCTAATACCCCAACTTACAACGCGCCACAGGGCGCGTTTGCACAGTGGTGAAGGGAGGGGGCGGGGCCTCAGGTGACATGTGTGCAAACACGCCCTGTGGCGCGTTTTAAGTTGGGGAATTAATTCCCCTTGAATCATGAGGGACCCTGGGGCCAACTAGCCCACCAGGTACCTCCAGTGCGCGCCACAGGGCTGCGTTGCAGAGAGGTGGTCCAGGCCACACCCCTTTTTACACCTCTGTGCAACGCAGCTGTGTGGCGCTTACTGGAGGTACCTAGTGGGCTAGTTGGACCCCAGGGACCCTCAGGATTCAAGGGGACTTAATCTCCCAACTTAAAACGGCCACAGGGCTTGTTTGCACACATGTCACCTCAGGCCCCCCTCCCTTCACCACTGTGAAACGCGCCCGGGCGCGTTTTAAGAGGAAGTTTTAATCCCCCTGCCCTATTATGTACTAGGGCCTTACAGAGGAGGTCATGCTAATGACAGGGGTACCCCAACGCATAGTGTTCCCTAGTGTATGTAGGTGTTTTCACTGTATTCTAAGTGTCTTTTAGCATAGCACTGGCTCTAGGCCTGGTTAGTCCGAGTCAGTTACCACCAGTACCCGTCTGAAAAAGTTGTGGGTACAGGATGATTTTGCAACAAGGCCTCTTTCTGCTCCTCTGTTGGTTCTTTCTGCACATGTCTTGCTTCTTCCTGCTCTTTTCTTCGTCTTTGTGGACTTCTGTTGCTTCTTTCTGCATTTCTTTTGCTTCTTTCTGTGCGTTTTTTCTTCTTTCTTCACATGTCCTACCTCTGTAGGCATAGTTAGAAACTAGCATTTAAAAAACCTTTGAAATTCACTTAAAAACCATAGGTTTCAGGCACGTTATAGTTAGAAATTAGCATTTAAAAAACCTTTGAAATTCAGTGAAAAAACCATAGGTTTCAGACACGTTATAGTTAGAAATTAGCATTTAAAAAACCTTTGAAATTCACTGAAAAAACCATAGGTTTCAGGCACGTTATAGTTAGAAATTAGCATTTAAAAAACCTTAGAAATTCACTGAAAAAACCATAGGTTTTAGGGAAAGTTATAGTTAGTTGGACATTTCACTCGTACAAATCCATAGAAATTCCCCTGTTATAGTTAGTTCAGCTAACTATAACTCGCGCCCCCGCAATGCACTGCTGATGACGTCACATATTACATCACTTATGACATGGTCAGTGACATCACTGATGACATCACTGATGACATCTCAAATGACATCACTGATGACATCACTGATGACATCATCCATGTGATAATTTGATGCATCTTCTCACACCCTAATAATACACCCACTCTAAATTACAGACTGCCATTCTCAAAACCATAGACACTCCAACACCAATAACTACATACCCACTCACTGATTCTTAGGTCTACACACACATCCACTTACTCACCTGTACAGCCACTCATACTTACGGTCACTCAGTACAGGACTATCAAATGCACTCATACACCTACATAGACACTAACACACCGCCACTCATCCATAGAGGTACTCACACACCTAGTCAGTCATGCAAATAATTAATCACACTGCCATTTACTCACCTATACAGTTATACACACACCAGCTCACTTACTCATACAAATACTAGCACATTCTTACGCTCTTATACAATCACTGATACAAGTACACACTCATCCATACAGCCACCCTCACAATCACACACTCTCACTTATAGCCATTTATATACTCCAACACACATATATACTGCCTTTCACATATGTAGTTACTCACACATGTACCACTGAGATATACATTCACTCACTAACACACCCATACACACACTCACCCACCCATACAGTCCATCACAGATGCACTCTTGAAACCATGCACCCAGTGAATCACCCACTCACACATCTATGCACAGAGTCACACACACCCAACCCACACAAACACTCAGGCACCCATACAGATACTCAGACAACCAATCAATAACCCATGTAGACACTCATGTAGCTATTCACAAACCCATGCAGCCGCTTACACACCAACAGAAAGACGGATACAGACATTCACACAGTTTAGTCACTAACCCATGCATTCAGTAAGATAATTTTAATCACTCACTTATAGAGTCAGTCACGCACCTACTAAATCATCCATTCAGACACTTATACACCCAGTCATTCTTCAATACGCCTTTCCCTATATATATTAAACATATTTAAATTTACAGAAACACACAGTCACTGGATGATGTCATCAGTGATGTCATTTGAGATGTCATCAGTGATGTCATCAGTGATGTCACTGACCACGTCATGAGTGATGTAATATGTGACGTCATCAGCAGTGCATTGCGGGGGCGCGAGTTATAGTTAGCTGAACTAACTATAACGGGGGAATTTCTATGGTTTTGTACGAGTGAAATGTCCAACTAACTATCACTGTCCCTAAAAACTATGGTTTTTTCAGTGAATATATATATATATATATATATATATATATATATATCTATCTATATATATAGATATCTATATAGATATATATATATATATATATATATATCTATATAGATATATATATATATATATATATATATATATATATCTATATCTATCTATCTATCTATATATATATATATATATATATATAGATAGATAGATAGATATATCTATCTATATATATATATATATATATATATCTATATATACATGTACATATATGTACATTTTATATAATTTTAAAATTATAAAATAAATTACAATTATTAGTTTATTGATTGTTTTAAAGTAAATATATATATATATTTACATATATATATATTAATTATTAAGTATGTGTGTTTAACTTTTTATATTACGTTTTTTTGTTATATTTGTTAAAATGTATATTAAATCTAATTTTTTTAAATTAATTTTATTATTTAATATAGTTAATATATATATATATATATATATATATATATATATATATATATATATATATATATATATATATACCAAACGATTGTTGATACCAGTATCAGAAAAACGATGTCCAAGCCAAAAATTTTGGGATGTACTTAAGACAGACAAAGACCTGATACAAGAGATTGAAGATTACCCACAAACGACTTATCGCAAGGCCAAATCTCTTAAAGATATGGTGTGCCAAACACTAATTCCCACTAACACAAAGAGAAACACAATGCAAGGGTTCTACATATGCGGGAGGTGCAAAGCCTGTAAATACAGCAGTAATGTCAAGGGAGTGAAGCTCTCCACACACTGTAAACCATTTAAGATACAAAAACATTTTCCTGCAACACCGAATATGCGGTCTATGCCCTCAGATATCCTTGCAATAAGTACTACATAGGAAGCACTATACACCCAGCAAAAAACGTGTATTGGAACATCTGAGGGCAATAAAGAATAATGACAGGCAATACCCAGTAGCAAGACACTTTGCCACACACCACAAAAGTAACAACAGCCTGATCTCATATTGCGTCCTAGACAATGTCCCCATAAGGGAAAAAGGGGGTGATAGGACTCAAGAAATGAGACGGTTAGAATCACGACTGATAATCAAGTTTCGCACCATGCAACCCGATGGACATAATTGTGATGAGGCCTTATCAATACACTTGGGTTAGCTAAGGCCATCACCTGCAAACACCAATAATGTACTTACCTGATCCTGTTGTGATTAATGTTGACACTAATAATGTTTTTATTGCTTGTTGGCACCACTTCGCTATTTTAATTTGGATGTAGTGTATGTAAATATTCTGAATGAGTTGAATGGTCTCTCACCTCTTTTTATTCACTTTATTCACAGGTCCTTGTTGAGTCTTTAAAGGAGAGTGGAATGCAAGACTGGCTAGCACCTAGATTGGAGTTATGAGTGAGTTAATCACACACCTTAATTTGAATGCGGACTATACCCACTGGGGTTGGACTGGAATGCCCACTGGGCGCTACATGGATGTGGCCTGGCCATGAGCCGAGATAAAGTGACGAACTGTCTGTTTTGCCCACTGGGGCTGCATGAATGCTGAATGCTCGGTAACGCAGTCATTTGTGGGGCATTTAAATTTGTTTGTGTTAAATTGTTATTTTGTACTTACTATGAAGGCGCAGCAATTTATAATTTTCGTTACCAAAGAAAATGTGTCTTAAGCCCACTGGGGCCAAAAACCTTTGAGCTGATGATTAAATAGCTCAATGCACTGATATGTTGCCGAAATGCTTGCTGCCAAAAAGCTTTGAATTTACGATTGCACAGTTTACGGAATGTAAAGGTTGATTTTATGTGAATTTTTGCCGCATTAATTGTTTACAACATGTCTCGCTCAAAATACTCAATGTTCCAACAGATTGCATTCTAGCTCCGTAATTATGTATTGCACAAGGAGTCTGTTTTCACTATCTATTATGATGAGGTGTCACATGATTATGTATAAACACTGGTGTTTTACGTACTACGTACTCGTGACCAAGGATGTCTTCCTCCGAAACGCGTCGAGTGACTGGGCAGTGAAAAATAAAACACGCTGGCAAGGAAAAAGTGGCTTGGACATCGTTTTTCTGATACTGGTATCAACGATCGTTTGGATATTTAGGGGTTCGCGACCCCGTCTGAGCCCGCCACCCAAAGCGGCTGGGGTTTCTGCGTGGAAACTTTGTTGGAAATATATATATATATATATATATATATATATATATATATATATATATATATATATATATATATATATATATATATATATATATATATATATATATATATATATATATATATAAATCGATATTTTGTACAACTATATTTTTGACATCAATTGTTTTTTCAATATTTTTGTACTTGCCTGTTTAAGTATAGGGAGTTGATATTTTTGCATTCTATATTTTTACCTCTATATTTTTTACATCTATATTTTTGAGGTTGATATTCTGTCAGTGAACCGCTGCATAAAAGTCATGCCCAACTTTTACGCCCCACTACTTTCAAAAGTCACCAGCCGCCACTGCCCCAGCAGTAATATTTTTTAGCAAACTAAGCGCTGGCAGGCAGGTTAAGTACAGGGCTCGCAGTGTACATAGCAGAGACTGTTTACAGAGCTGACAGTGCATTGGGATGCCAGTGGATACAACTGCCTTCGTTGCTGGCAGTATCCAGGGTCTCCTGCAGAAGCATTTGTTTGCAAGGATTCTCTTCACTGGCGCACCTATCCTTAAAAATACCTCGCTAGAGATACACGTTAGTGCAGAAATGCAAATGTGCAGCATTGCTTGTGCACAAAGCGCATCACAGTCAATGCAAGTATCTACCATTATAACTGTTGGTGTGTGGTGCAGTCCCCAGAACTGCTAAGTATGCAAAGCAGCATGCACAATTGTTCAGGGCTATGTTCCCAGGCGCATGAATGATGTCACTCTTTGTGCATAGAATACTTTTTTACTACCTGCAATGTTATCTGTGCACAGGACTAGCTGTGCACAAGACAGTCTATATGTGAGAGTATCTATTTATTTGACCATGCTGTGTGCGGCTGCTTTTTTATAGAACTGCTAAATTTCAAACTGCTTGCAATTCTTTCCCTGCAGGACTCTCTGTGCACAGGGTGGCTTAATGCACAGGGGCTGGCCAGGCGAATGCTGTCTGTGTGCAGGCCTGACTGGGTCTTGGCTGGTGTTCGAAGGCTGCCTTTTTGCAGATCTGTCTGTGGACAGAGATGCATGAGCAAAGCTGTATGTGTAAGGGCTGCTAGTTAACGTGTAGGCACCCAAGTCACAGGATTGCCAGAGCAGAGTACTGTATGGGTTTAAGGCTGGTACCGTACAGAGCTGTAAGTGCACATACAGGGTCAGACTGAGACACAAAATCAGCCCTGGCAAACATTTTCAAACTAGCCCAGCTCCCTTCCTCTCTCTTATGTTCCATTCAATTATATTGTCTCTCTTTCTACTTAAATCACCACTATGTCTGCTGTAATGCACCCTAGGAGTAGAAGATAGAGGAGGCAGCACTTCACCTAAAAAAAGCATAAGGGAAGTTGCTCCTTTCAGGCTCTAGGCCAGGGTGTGCCCAAGTGAATGTGCATATGGCCGAGGAGCTGACCAAAAGTGCATCTGATTGGACTATGCCACCACCACTGAACTTTGAAGCACCTCAAACAAGCTCAACTTTCGCCATCCGGACCGAATGCGGACTGCATCACACCCTCGACCCCAGAGACACAGAAAGCTGAACTGCCGGCTCACTAAGACATCTCCCTGGAGGAGGCCTTGCTGAGATCTGTGGAGCTCAGCCATCATCCATTGGCTTGTGCTCAGGAGATGGCCACTGACCAAAGACAGTCACACTCCTGCCGCCATCTCCAGATTCTGACATGCGGTCCCACGACCGCTTCTCAGACTGAAGGAGCAGACTGACACACCTGCGACTGGCACGTCTTCCTACCAAGCGAAGGACCAGGACTGAGGTGTGGTGGGCCAGATCGCTGTCTACCACGGACTCCAAAATTTGTGAGCCAATTAGACTGAGTGCACTATACTGCCTAAAGGGAAGGGGAGTGCTGCACCTGTGCCTTAGACCCACACCACGGTGTAGGAGGAGCAGAGAGATCATTCTCATCAAAGGACAGTGGCCTTGCATCAGAGACTCTGAGTACCGGAATGTTTGTAGTGTGTAGTCTCAAGTTTTATAGTGCATTAAAGTGCTTCTTTATTAAGTTATTATATTGTTAGCTGTCTCTTGAGTGCTGAGCTTGTATCCCTACACTAACCTCCCAACCCTGCCAGTGAGAGTCAAGTGCTGCAGGTGTTGTACTTGGCCCCGATTTCACAGCCATAGTAGGACAAACCCCAGGACATCAAAGGAAAATTACCTCACCAGCCGCCGCTGTTGCCCAATAGCCCCTGCTTGAATCATGGGACCTGTGCGAACATTATACAAATAAACTATTAATTTGACTTCTCCACTTCAGTCAATTACCAGAATTTCACTTTTGAGTAGTACAAAGTGAAGAAACTTAGAAAACACATGCCTGACAGCGATGGACACTGGGGACGTATTAACAACTCTCCTGCCTCTTTCCTTGCTGATCGCAAACTCTGCATCAGTGATATAGATAATCATTTTTGTCTTCTACAGAAATTCACTCCTCAAAGTACCAATTCTGCAGGCATGCAATGTCTGCCACAACTGATGAAGTAGAGGCACTGACTGATTCTACAGCAGTAAGACTATCAACAATGGCCCCCTGAAATTCAAGAAATTACATCAGTCTTCCCAGTGTAGTTTGATGATAGACAACATATGACTTGAAGGATGCCAACAGAATCAGGTGGCTAAGTATCCATTAGGGCGTTTTATGACATGCAATGTGTGATTGAAGTAACTGGTCATTTTTATATATTCAGATCATGTACTTGTTGTAATCAAATATATAGTTGGGCTTGTGCATGTCGGCCAACTAACCCCAAACCATGACTGGAAAAGTTCTCTCATCACTAATTGTTGTAATTGTACTTGCAGCCTATCTGACAATTTCATAGCAAGTAATGTGTTGGAATGCAATACACCGCTCTGGCCTTTTCAGAGCTTCTTAGAAATAAGCTATTGTGGGAATCCTTTCAGTGACCTTGAATTATACAGGAAGCCACAGTGCCAGAATTATACAGCTCACTGAGCAGCATGACTCCTGTGTACAACTTGTCCACATAATGGTTACAACCTTTTTTTAAAAAATTATTAGTAGTAGGGAAGGGCATATAAATATAAATAATTATGAATATAACTCCAAATCCAAATACACATACAGATACAAATACAAGTACAAACACAAATGTAAAAACAATGGCATCATACATATAAAAAAGTGAATCAAAATATTATCCCAGCAAATCACTAAAAGAAATCTGCATAGACATAATACAAGAAAACAAAAAAGAGCACGATCATACGGAGCCTGACTTTGACCAAATACAATTATACTTTTTCGATTGATTAATTCTTTTTGCATATACATACTCAAAAATGTCAACTCTATTCATTTTATTCTGCCAATGAATAAGTAATGGTTTCTCAGTCGAATTCCATTGTTGCATGATCAGAGAGCGAGCAATCGACATTGCAATTAATATAAACCTGTGCTCAGATAATGAAACATATTGCAACCCGAAATCATGAATAAAGATGTTGTTGTCTATAATCCCACACAGAATATTAAAGGTTTCCAAAAGAAAGGGTTTATTTAATAATGAACTCAAATAGACCGCTGACATATTCCAAAACTTATGTAGAGCGAGGCACTGTGCAATGACATGAAAGCAATTCCCTTCTCCCTCCACATAGCACCTAAAACACCTATTTTAAACTGCAGGAAAGAAGCTGTTCACACAGTTGGGGGTACAGTATAGGAGCCAATGATAGAAAAGCTCCATACGTCTAAAATTGGCAGCTCTAAATGACATATAACTATGTTGGCTCAATTCCTCCCACTTCTTAGGTGTCATCTAAACCCATTTTCCCTCCCTATTTTCTGGATATGTTTAGCAAGCTAATCAATGTGGCATCCCTCTTAAATCTGTCTGTACCAGTTGCCAACACCTCTCAATGAATGCTTGAATGGCATTTTTTAAATACAAGATGCCCATCCTAAAAGAGGTGCTGAATACAACTTTAACAAATTTTTGATTTTCAAAAAGCTGAACCATAGCTTCTTTCCTGAAATATCATTTGTGATGCCTAATTTATCCCAAGACCTCCATGCATTAATAAACTTAAAATTATGAACCTCTTGAAAGCCGAGGCCTTCCCAACAATTCAAATCCTCACCAGAAAGGTCTAAGCCCAAGTCAGTACAATCTTTCAGTGAGAGAAATTCATGATAGTCTGGGATTTTAAATTCTTTAAAAAGAGCATTCTTACACCATAGTAGGTCCTAAATCACATAATATCTATTTTTTGGTAGTTAAAAAAGTTTCATAAATACTGGCAAAGAAACACCTGTATCCTCCAGCATGACTTGGACCAAGCAATTGTCAAAGTCGGGGCAGAAAATCTATCATTGAGACGAGAAAGGGCATCTAAAAGTGCTGCCAAAAAATATGATTGGAAATTAGGCAAAGCAAGGGCATCATGTTCTTTAGCCAATTGTAGGTCTGGGAAACTCACCCTGGGCTGATGGTCTTTCCCAATAAACTTACATGTTAATGAGTCAATATCCCCCCCAAATTTTTTAGCAAAACATTTGAAAATAATAACATAAAAAGAGGCAAAATTGACATTTAGATTAAGACGACTCTGTCAATGATTTAAATATGTAACTGTGACCATTTAAGGAAAAGGTTACACACTTTGGTTTATGTAGACACATAATTAAGTTTGTGCAGGTCTTCTTAAAAGATGTAACATAGATACCGAAATTTCTGACTGGGTGTAAGAGGTTATACTTTTAGCCTAGGTCTAGTGGGACATCTACGATGGAGGCATTCAATAAGAGAATTTCTGTTTTCCCTTGATTTATTTTGTACCCCCCAATTGAGGTAAACTCTGTGATCTTATCGAGTAAGTTGTGAGTATTATCAATGCTGAGGCATTCGCATAGAGATCCTTCAACATTTTCAGAAACCGAGGGGGGAATGAAAAGTCCCCCAGAATACAAAAGAGAGCCTCCCAGCTAACCAGATCAAAGGCTTTTTTGGCATTGAACATTACAATAGCAGCCTGCAGTTTACACAGAGCAAAGAAATTGATACCCTGAATCAAATACTGAGTATTCACTGAGATTGATCTATTCACCAAAAACCCACTATGATCTGAATGGATCGGGGATGCAGCTACCACCATGACCCTACCTGCTATAATTTTCATTAAAAACATATACTCTGCATTTAAAAGGCTAATTCGCTGACATGAACTGCGGTGGACTGCTGATTTATCTTTCTTCAAGATGCTGATAACAATTGCCTCTGAAAAAGAAGAGGGCAAAAGATCCCCTTTAAGATTGAATTAAAGAGTTTAATCAATATACCCTGTAGCTCAGGGAGGAAGATCTAATAAGCTTCTATTGGGAATCCATCGCTACTTTACTATTCTCATATCTGTCTAAACATGGCTTAATTTCATGTGCTGAAATTGGGGCAGTTAGAATTGAGCTTTGGGTAGAAGCCATCTTAGAAATTGTGATCTTATGTAAAAAATCAGAGTTCCTATTGGGATCCCTGGTCTCATCTGCATTATAAAGCGTTGTATAGTGATCTGAAAAAAACCACTGTATAAGATGAGATTCGGATACAATCTGTTTAGTTAGTGGGTCCTCAATCATTTTCAAGACGTTACCATTAGTTTTAGCCTTAACAGAGTGTGCTAGTAATCTGCCAGCATGTTCACTATCCTCATAACATTTCTTGTTTATATTCTGTTGCCTCAACAATTCTTCACCCACATAGAAATTCTTGAGTTTTGCTGTGCCAAATCCAACTCCCGGAGATGGGCACGGAGGTCTATATTCCTAGCTGAGCTTAGAGCAGCAGTTGTATGTTCAACATTATCCTGAAGTGCAACTATTAGGCTCTTTCGGTTTTTTGACATTGTAGCCGGCTGTGCAATCGCCTGACCTCTCAAAGCTGCCTTCAAGCTGTTCCAGACAATATGAAATATTGAAAGAAGTCAATCAGAAACTCCTGTGTTGATGTCACCTGTTCAAGATCAGATAATAAAATACCACCTTTTCCGGGGACAGTAACGCCTCTCCTGCTCAAAATCCAAACAGATTGCTACATGGTCGGAAAAACTATTCATATTGATTAGGCACATCAATCCTCAAAAAAACTGGGAAACCAAAAAGAAGTCAATTCTAGATGCTGTTCTATGTCTTGCTGTATAGAAAGTACATTGACTAAGTGGCAGGTTTTCAGGTCACCATGGGTATATAAGACAAAAATCTGCCTCAAAAGTACAAATGCACAGTTTGGAGTTTAAATTGCCTCGTATTTTTCCTTAAGGAATCAAATTCTGCATGGGTCTTCAAGGAAATTAATATCCCCCAAAACAAAAGGTCCTTTAAATGGCGCTGCTAGGGAATACAAATGCATCAGGGCCTCAACCTGATCTGGGATTGGGCCATAATAGTTCACAAAATTGCAAACGCCAGCCCTCACCAGAATCAGGACCCAGAACCATCTTCCTAAAGGGTCCTTAACTGAATTAATAATCTCTGCCTTTAATGAAGGTTAGAAAATATAGCCACCCCCCTACAAGCGGCATTTGCAGAAGCAAACTGGGCCTGTGATACTCAACTGGGCAGCAAGAGCCTAGGGTGGTTGGATTTAAAATGAGTTGCTTGAAGAAATATAATATTTGGGGGAAAAGTGGCTAACCAGGTCATGACAGCACGAAATTTATGCTTATTCTTTGCTCCATTAATATTGCACGACACAATCCAAATGATCCCCATGTTGAACTTCCATGCTTAAAATGATGCCAATGTCCAAATTAAACATTAACATCTGACGAGGCCAACAAAATACTATAGTTTTTTTCCTTTAAGCCACCCATGTGCCACCAATACCAAACCATCCACCATATCCACCCCCTCTTCTCTCCCACCCCTATCCCTAGAACTTCCCCCAGAGTGGTGCCTGCCTCCACCCTGGGGAAGAAGGAGATCAACCCTACAGCTAAAAGTGCCACGGAATTGCACCCACCCAGTCACCCCACCGGGGGTAAAATAAAAAAATTGCTAATTAACCAACAGAGACAAACCCTTGCCGGTGCAACCAGTTAAGCTCTACTAAGAAATATGTGAAAATGTAAATGAAGAATAGATAGATTAGTAAAATCACCCCGTCAATCAGTAATAATCATGGCCCACAACAGTACCTGGCACCAAGAAGAAAGAAGCAGTGCAAAGATAAACAAGTCATCTCCTAGCCAGTCTGATCACTCTGTAGGGTCTTAAAAATGATCTGTTCATCTTCAATTGAGTTAAAGATGTGAAAGTGACCCTTATAAAGTACTCTTAGATTAGACTGACAAAACAAAGTTCGCTGGCCCCCAGTTGTTTTAAAAACATCAAACATACTGCAAAAATCCTTTCTTCTTCTAGCGGCTGTGATGGTTTTGTCCAAAAGGGCCCTACAGGTGAATTCCTCTGATGAACCAAATGATTTCTGCATGATTGCATTAGCCAAGGTTTGTTTTCTTCATGCAAAAGTCTAAAAAAGTAACCAAACTGTATGTGGATACTTAGCAGTAGGTTTTCGAATTTGGTCAGGCACTCGATGAGCTCTCATGATAGTCAAATCTGCAGTACAGTTGGGCATGATGTACTTTTTTATTTTTTTATTTCTCATTTTCCACCCCCCACCCTCCACCTTTCACCCACTGATCTAAAAAAAAATAATACATTTGCCACAAGCAGGAAAATCCATTTGCTCTTTAACAATAATCACAGTTTTAGGCCATCGCTTGCCTACAAAGAATTAAACTTTCAGACATAGTTCTGGCCTTAGTAAAAAAAAATACTTTTATGTGCATGTACATAAAGTGCAGGGCCATACATTGTTGTGGTACAACATCTCTAAGGTATATGTTCATTGATAGTAAAGTGATCAATGCCAATGTGCAAAATACGCAATCTAACACAATCCAGCAAGGTTAGTGTAAACGGAGAAGACATTTGCCAGGTAAGGTCGAACTACCAGCGTTTAAGGTGCAAAAATACAGTACATCATTCATCATTTTCCGTAAAACATTCATTTTCAGGATAAGACTTTTCTATAGAAAAGGAAAATATAAAATGCAACTAAACCAAGCTCGAGGCTCGGTGAAGATTCGCTTCCATCCCTAAGATAAATAGTGGTTCGTCTGATTGAGCCAACTTGACAGAGGTTCCCAGATGACTAAACCCCTCTTTTTAACCCGGATACCTTTTTTTGCATAGATAGCCTTTTCGAGGTTGCAAGTAGCAACAAGTCGGGCCAACCACTGTGAAAATAAGGGGGGATTTGAGTCTATCCATGCCGATGTTATGCATAGCCTGTAAATTGTCATGGCAACAAAAATTAGGGCCCCACCGCTCTTCCTATCGACAGTGTCTTGTATACTCAGCAGGATGGTCGTGGGGGTTAGCAGAATATCCCGTGCTAAGACTGCCCTTAAAAAGTATTGGATCTTGTTTAACAATGGCCCAAGTTCTACACAAGTGGCAAACATGTGAACAGAGTCTGCGCTAAATTCAGCACATCTAGGACAATACGTGCCTTTGCCTGTCCCCCATTTCGCAATTCTGCTAGGAGTAAAATATTTTTAAAAAGCCAGTTTTATAAAACTGTGCCTGTAGCTTGGCAGATAACAAATCGCTCTGAGCGGATGGCAAAGCTAGGTAAAAGATGTTATTAGAAGTGTCCAATTTTTGTTGCCATTTGCTTGAAATTCTGGCCATGTCGTCAGGCATTAGGCTATTCAGTATGGAATAGATACACTAGATGCGAGGCATGGTAGGCTTACATAGTCTGTCAATAAGATCGCTTTGGACGAACCCCATGGGCCCACCAGCCTTGCGTGCCAAAAAATCCCTGATGGCAAGATATTTGAAGGCCTCATTGTGGCTCAAGTTGAATTGGGTCTTAAGATCGTCAAAAGTCCAGATCCCTTCGGTCGAATACAAAGCCCCTAGTTTAAGTATGCCAGAATTGAACCAAATTTGAAGATAAAATCTCCTGAAAATGGCAGGCAAGTTAGCGTTGTTGTTGATAGGAGTATAATGGTTCAATCTGCCTAATCCTAAGAGCTTACGAACGATGGTAAAGACTTTGAAGGTTCCCATCAGGGTCTTAAATCTGACCCTCTTGTAATACCCAAATTCAAACTGACGCCACAAACACACCCAGGCCTCAGACCCAAGTAGTAATTCAAAAGGAGACGGAGGTCCTGTTGTTAAAATTGAGGGTTGTTCTTGCATCAGTATGGGACAATTCAGCAGGACAGTGGCCCAGTAGTATAATCTTAAATTTGGGAGCGCCCAACCCCCTCTTTCACGAGGCAGAGATAAAAGCTTAAACGATCTCCTTGGCTGAGAATATGCCCAAATAAATTGAGAAAAGAAACGTTCAAATTTCTGCAGCATTAAGTTTGTGAATTCGAGCGGGATGGCTCTGAAAAAATAAAGAAGTTTAGGGAAAAAGGTCATTTTAAGGACGTTACACCGGCCCACTATGGTCAGATGTAAATTATTGATCCGGTTAAGCGCTGTCTTTGTCTCTGCCGCCAGAGGGTTCAGGTTTTTACTGACAATTAGGTCAGTGTCAGCCACAATGTTCCCACCTAAGTACTTTGCCCTGACGACAACTCTGCTATCTGTCCATTTAATTTTCTCATTTATGATAATCTGAGTCTTTACTTTATTTAATGCGTACCCAGAGATCTTCCCAAATCCTTGAGCCTCTCGCTCTATAGCTATAATAGCTTTTTCGGGGTCCGGGGTCACTAAGGCTAGATCATCCGCACAAGCCATGATTTTAGTTTCTAGGCCATGTCTACTTACAGCCAGGATATCTAGATTGTATTCGAGCTTTTTTATAAAAGGATCTATGTACAAAACGAAGAGCAGCGGGGAACAGGGACAGCCCTGCCGACTCCCACGTGAGATTTCAATCTGCTAAGTTAACTGCCCGTTTATTGATACCCTGGCTGTGGGGCTAAGGTATAAAGCTTTAATGGCTTGAATAGCCTTAGGCCCAAAATGCATCTTCCTCATGACGCACCAAAGAAATTACCAGGAGACCCGATCGAATGCTTTTTCAGCATCAAGAAGTATTAACGCCATCGGGTCCCCCGTAATCTGTGCTGCGTCAAACAAAGTGATGGTCCGCCGAATGTGATCTATAGTGCCATTTTTGAGAATCAACTCGTGCTGCCACTTGGAAACCAGATGTTCAATTTTGGAAGAAATTCTGGACGCAAAAATTTTGGAGTAGATTTTGGAATCTCCATTGATGAGTGTAATTGGCCGGTAGGAGCCCATTTCTAAGGGTGATTTACCTTTTTTTGGGAAGATTATGATCTTTGCTGTCGCCCATGATGCGGGTGGAGGAGCACCGTTAAAGATTAAGACTACTAGGGTTGTAAAGAAGTCTTTTATCTCATGAGAAAAGATTTTATAAAATTCCACCGGAATGCAGTCAGAGCCTGCCGCTTTGCCATCTGGTAGATTTGATAGTGCCGTAGCTATCTCCTCCCATGAGGGAGGATCTTCTAGTTGATCGTGATCCTCTGTGCTAAGTCGCGCTAAAGGGACTGTGTCTAGGTAGTTATCGATCTCTTCCCGCCTAGATTGCTGTGAGCCGGCGCCGTCTTCAGTGTACAGGCCTTGATAAAACTCCCGAAAGGCCCATCAAATTTTATTCGATATCAGCCCCCATCTGAACAGCACCGATTAGTTTCTCCTCTGCTTTTGCCAACTTGTTCTGGAGCTCCAAGATCTGTGCTTTTTCTTGTTTATTTTTCCTTAGGGAGACCTGTAAGGTCTCCCCTCGAATGCACGCTTTCAGTGCATCCCATACGACCATAGCTGGGGCAGACCCAATATTCTTTTCAAGAAATTCATGAATCCAGCTTTTCATATAAGTCTGGTATCCAGTATCGTACAAAAGCCCTCTCTCGAAGCTCCAGGACGAGACTTCTTTGCGGGACACCAAGCCCTTTAAATCTAAAATAAGCGGATTATGATCTGACAGATATTGTGGGGCAATGTCGATATCACAATCACAGATCAGAGAAGGCGATACCAAAAAGTAATCTAGCCTTGCTAAAGAGAGGTGAGGGGCTGAATAATAAGTATACCCTGGCTGATTTGGTTTGAGGTTAGCCCAAGCATCAATGAGCCCATGAGTATACATTAAGTTTCTTAAAGCTTGGTAAACTTTTGGCTTCCGGCCTGTGTACCTCCATTGGTTGTTCACTCCCCAGTTGCTGGGTAAATTGATGTTAAAATCCCCACATATAACAACTGGGAGAGGCCAGTGGGCTAGTTCCCCGGAGATCCAATGAATTACTTCGGGATCATCAGCAGTACTCCCATATATGGAGCATAAGGTGAAGGAAAATTCAGAGAGAGTCGGATTTAATACGAGTGGGTTGTAACAAACGATTGCGTTGGGTCAAGATCCCTACACCTCACACACGCACTCCCTGTGTTGTCCCCCCAATTAAACTATATCCCAGTGAATTTAAAAGGTGTGCGATCCCTCAATATGTGTTTCCTGGAGGCAGAAGACGTCGGCCCCTAGCAATCGCAACCCGTGGGACACCTTCTGTCTCTTCCGAGCATCGTTTAAGCCACAGATATTTACGGTAACAATTCTAAAGCTGGTTACATTAGCCATGATAAAGCGTTGCAAAGTTCAAAGGTTAAAAGGCATAAGAAATACTTCCCAAATATGTATGATATCTGACCAATGCTGCCGCACCCTTCCTGGCCCTGAAAGTACCATTATCCTGGAAACAGTGAAGCACAAAGATTTTTACATTTTCATTTTCAGTTTTTTTTATCCCAAATTCATGCTTAAAGTGGCAAAAAATAAGTAACTAAGTAGAACCCAATACCCCCCTGTCTCCCCTACCCCCCCACAACCCTGCCCCCCTCTCCCCCCAAAATTAGAGCAATCATGTAACCCCTGAGTGATGATCGCCTGTAGTAAGTCTCCGCCACCCGGCCCCGCCGTGTTTATCAGACAGAGGTATTGGAGTTCTATAGGCCAATAAAACCACAGTGAAAGTCAAGAACAGGAAAAAGGAAAAAGGAGGAGGAGATATAAAGGCAGTGCCTTGCCGGACCTTGCAAGGCCACAGAGTGCAAATGCGTCCTGCCTCCCTAGACCCTAAACCCTAATAGTAACTGAACGGAAAAAAAACCCTAAGAAAAAAAAAAAAAAGGCAGAGGAGGAAATCCCCTATCAGGAACCTATCGGGGCCCCCAGGCTTAACCCTCGCTAAAAGAGCAAGTGAGAAAAAACCAATAGGGGGCAATAGGCTCTAAATGCCAAGCTTGTTATGCATGATATTTACTAACAGTGCCCCTTTCTAGACTTAATTTCCCCAAGATATTCGTGGGCTTTAATTTCAGACATGAAGGTGCGAGTAGCTCCGTTCACAATAACTTTTAGTCTGGCAGGATTCATTAAAAATACTTGTGCACCCAGCTGCTGGAAGGGGACAAATAGCTGGCGAAGATGCCACCTCCGCTCGACCGTAGCGTGGCAAAAGTCAGGCTTTGCAACAAAAGACACCCCATCAAATCCTTTGTGAGAGTTAGGTCGGGCCTGGTCGTAAACCAGCTGTCTGAGCAGAAAGTTTCCAAAAAACACCAGAAAATCCCTGGGTTTTTCTCCGCTATTGTTGCTGCCATCATGCCATTTCTTCAAGTTAAAGGGAAAGCGATGAGCTCGCTGAACCTCATGTTCCCAGTTCCATTCCGAGTGTTCCGGAAAGGTCCCTCGCAGGAGTTTCACAATGTAGCGCCGCGGACCTTCTCCCTCCACCCCTTCGGGAATCCCTAGTAGGCGGAGGTTGTTTCGGCGCTGTCTGTTCTCCTGGTCTTCCATCTTCCACATCATGTCCATCATACAAGCGCTTTGGGAAGAACCTAGATCTTTCAAGACGGTGACTTCGGTTTCCAGACTTTCTGTGCGGCCTTCGACCATGGTGACCCGATCACCAATGTCAGAACAGATTTTGTTCAGCTTCCTCATGCCCCCTTGCAGTTTATTAGCAGCACCCTTAGCTAGCCGGCTATCTGATCGTACCTCTTCCTGGAACTGTTTGATCAAAACCAGTATAGACGTTAAAGAGGGTTTTTCTATAGGTTCCTTTGTGGTTCTTGCATTCTCAAGATTTAAAGGTTTTGGCAGGTTCCTCACCAAAGGGAAAGGTAAGCTGAGAATCAGAGTAGTCCCATTTTAGCTGACTGCGCCTCTTTGGCTTAGTATGTGCACTCTTCAGTCGTTAAACAGTTCCAGTTTCTTTAAGGGAATTGCTAACATTATCAGATAGATCACCATCGCTTGAGTTGGATGAGCAATCTTCAACAACGGAGTCAGAACCATCCGACACCGAAAAAAAGTGTTCACCAGTAGATTCAGGGGACTGCGGGTCCTGAGACTCCGGGATACTGTTAGCGCCTCGGTCAGAGGTTACAAATCCAATCGTTTTTGATTCCAGCTTATCGGGAGCAGAGTCACCTGGAGCCAAAGAGACCATTGCGCTGGTATGCCCTTCAATGGAGACCAAGGGGGAGCTACAGACTCATTAGTATCGGTAGGGCAAACATATCCCTCAGTTCCCTCAGATCCTGACACTTGACCACTGGGCACCGCTGCCTGTGCAGGCGCCTGATTTTCCAATAATAGCACAGCCTGCTCTTGCGAGTTCAGTTGTCCCAGATTATCAGATACTGGTGCACGGTCTTCGCCCTCACCCTCGGGTATTGGTGTAATTTCCCCCTTATGGGCTGGGGGTCTTGTAGTAGGGAACAGTTTGGCAATCGAGGGTTGAGAGCTCGTACCCACTTCAGAAGCTCCGCCCCCCCTTGTCTCCCCGCAATCTTTTTACCCCCGGCCTCCCGTTTACCTTTCGGCGCGGTGTCCGGGGCCAGCTCCTCCACAACAACAAGACCGGCACTGACAGGAGCGGCTTTTGCCTTGGTCCCTCTTGCTCCTCGGGACGACATCACCAAGATGTGAGAATATCCCAAGCCTTTTTCCGCGCAAAAACAGTCCGAAAAATGCCTGCAGCGTTACCGGCACTGATGGCACTTAGAGAGCGGCGGCGGCTTTTCCCGAGCAAACCCCCTTGTGAAGCTGCGTCCTCGATCCAGGCAGCATAGCCAATAGCCGAGTTTCTCTCACGACGTGGACGGCGGTGTAGCCGAGAGTTACACAGGTGCCATCTTGCTCCCGGGCATGATGTACTTTTGCATAAGGAGCTCCATGCAAGGATTCATACCAAAGTTGTTTTCAAAGTTCTCAGGAATCCCTACAAACCTAAGGTTTGAGCTCCGAGAGTGATTTTCTAGCTCTTCTCGCTTATCTTATAGTGTTCTTACTTCTTTATCCAACACACCCTAGTGTTTCTGAGTAGTCCTGCCCTGATCATCCAAATCAGAAATCCTTTGTTGAAATTCATCAAGTGCGCTAGTAATACTGCACATTTTGTGATCAATACCACTCAACCTACTCTCGAGATGTGCCATAGGCTGACCTTAGTAAGCTTTAATGTCTCTAATTTCTGACAAAATGGTTCCCAACAATGAATAAAGTGAAGGATCCAGAGAATGGGTCGCTACTGTCACTTGCGATGACATAGATAGTTTGTCACCCAAAACTACCACGGGGTCTGTGTCTGACCCTGGTCATGCGAGATAAAGACTGAATCAATATCCATAGTCAAGTTACCTTGAGACATTGTTAGAGCCAACGTTAAAGCTACAGGGCCCAGCCCTGGGGATTCCAGAGCAGTTCTAACTGTACTAGCAGTATTAACAATCACACCCAATTGCTCCATTCGCTTGGATTGAGTAAAAATAGGATATTGTCTGCCCTTAGCTGCAATCTCCTGAGACCTATGGAGGGTCAGGTCAGCAACCTGCTGGTATGTACTTACAGCTTCCTTATCCGGACAAAGCCCAATATCGATAGTTTCCGTACCTGACCATTGGGAAACTTTGTGTAGCCCTTATATAAGTGCAGATTTGGATGCAATAGATGTTGTTGATGCGGCTCAGCGGATGTGATGGAGGAGCATTTACAAATTGAATAATTTGAAGCTGGCTTACCCTTATGTGGGTATTTCCTTAAGCTGTAGTGCTTTATTTGGACAAATGCAGCTTATAGAGCAACATATACCACGCATTCAACAAAAAGTCACTTAAATAGCATATATCCTTTCAGACTCCCTTGTGTTTTTCTGCGCAGTAGTATAGAACAATATGGCTTATTACATATTAGCTGGATTTCTTTAGTGCTTAACTGACATCCCACTACCTCCCTCCCAACATCTTGAGAGCAATGAAGTGGAACTCACAATTCAACTGGAGTTTTTGAAAAGGCTGCAAGACTGGAGTGATATGGGGAAAAAATACCAAAATTAACTTTTGAAGAAGTGAGCTCCTTCTGCAGCCAAGATTGAAGCTGCACACAATAACTCCATCAGACAGTAATGCAACCTGAGATCCTCCTAAACACTATTTTCTTCGCACTGCCAGAACTTTATTATGCACTCCGGACCGTATAATGCTGCTGCTGATCTTTTACAGCTTATAGAGGCTTCGGGAAACAGGGCATGCAGAAGGGGCAGGAACTGCAATGATGGATTGAGCCATTGGTACGATGGGCCTTTTAATTTTGCCCACACTCTGCTTGAGTACTGGGACGCCTAGCTATCTGGAGATTTTCACTCCCTTGTGGTCAGAGAGGAACAGGGCTGCCGCTGAGCTCTCGTCCTGAGCTCCCACATGAACTCTGCGCCCCGGTGGGGTTCCTGTGACTCTAACGGCAGAAAACTGCAGACACCACCATCAATTTGCTCCTTGTAAAAAGGTAAAATTCCTTCACTCGCAGTGAAGGTAGCCAATGGCTGAAGTGGCCATTTTTTTGGAGGGGAGTTTTATATAGCGCAAACTTGACCCGAAGGTAACAGGTATCAGAGTGCTTGACATGGGCACCAGTTGCGTTACATAAGGACACATTTATTTTTGTTAGCCATGAGGAGCTTAAGTGATTTGCCCTGAATCACTGGATGTTGAGCATCGTTGCCAAGACTCAAACCCGGTTCTCCAGATTTGAGGTCAACAGCCCTAGCCATTAGGCCACATCCTCTCCCCAATTACTCATTGACCCAAGCTGTAGTGGGTTGTCTACAAAATGAAAGACGCAACAATAAAGAAATGGATAAAGAGGGCTGGCTGAAAGCCTCTGTGATATATATAAATTGCCATCGGTCACAGTGAAGTTAGACAGTGGCTGAAGTGCCCTATGCTGGATCCTGTAGTGGGCTGAATACCCCTGTACTATATGCAGATTGCCCTCACTCACATTGAGGTTTGCCAGTGGCTGAATGGGCAGACACATTGCTACAAGCTTTATGCTGTGGTGGGAAGAAATTATGCCTCCTTCGTGGTCTAGTAATAATCCTGGTAAGGTACCATGGTCCTTACTGCGATCCCCAAGCAGGACTCCATGGCAGAGTAGCACCTTTGGAAAAGGGCGACTCTCCCCATTTCAATAGTGCACTACATGCTCATATGCCAGCTGGGAGATGGCACAAAGCTCCAAGCAAAGGTAAGACCAGAACACTAAATCTGCCATATTTTCCATTCCCTGGGGGAAAGGGGGGGGGCAAACACAACCCTGCTAGGAAGCCTGATCGCCCATCCTCCCCCCGGGCAGGAAAAATACTGAAAACGAATATTTATTATTCTTAAAAAAGATTTCCCTATTAGCCAGTCCGACCCTGTTAGACAAGCTCGCTAGAAGAATGTTGTAGTCTAGAGAGTCACATACAGAGAGGAAGTTGGGAAGGGACTGGGTTCATATCTATACCTCAGGCAAGACAGACATCCGCTGAATTCAGCAGGAGAATGCTGATTGAGTTGATGCCTTTCACTTAGTTTGTTGTCTGGAAATACATTCAGTTACTTACTTCACTACACTTTTGTCTGAGTAACATGCACAGCTTTTTGGAAAGTGGTTTATTAGTATTGATAAGTAGGGACGTAACACTAGTAATAAGGCCACAAACACAATAAAAAAGTTCAGTCAAGGTCTCAATAAATTGTTCCCTTGCTCAACCCTTGATAGCTTGCAACGAGCAGGCAGGCTTAACCAGTGGCGGCTCGCTGAGGGAGTGGTGCGGGGCAGTGTGGCGGGGCGGGGGAGGGGCAGAGTGGGGGTAGTGAACTCGGACATACGACGGACAGAACTCAGAGGGAGTTCTGTCCGTCGTACGTCCGAGTCCACTACCCTCCCCCGCCCCGCCCCACCACCCTGCACCACTCCCTCAGCGAGCCGCCACTGGGCTTAACTTAGTTGGCAGATATGTAAAGCGTTTGAAAACACCAATAAATTAAACAAATAAGACACAATACACAATAAAAATCCAACACCAATTTATATAAAAATAGGCTATATTTCTATGAACAAATAGACCCCAAAATGACAAAAATCCAATGTAAGGAACCAGCAATATACATTTTTAAAGATAAAAAGTAAAACTAGCGCTTAGAAGCAAATAGTGCTCAAAGGGTTAACAAAGGTCGCACTGAACCGGGTCAAAGTCCAGAGTTCAGGCCACCCATGGTGTAACACTTTTACACTTACTTCCAGAAGAGTTTCTTGATGCAAGAAAGTGGTCCACAGCACCAGCCAAGGGTTCAGATGCTCTGCTTTGCCTTTTGGCATCTGGGACTACAACTCGCACAATGCACCTGGTCATCTTATGGAGCTTTTGAGAAAAGTTGCTCCAAACTTCTGGAATTTCTTCCTGAAGTTCTTCTTGTGAGTTCAACGTGTCCAACCCACCAATCCTAGGGTCTAGAAGCTCTGAGATGGTCCTTGGAATGCTGGGACTACAGTACCCACAATGCACTGGCCAAATCCTTTAAAGGCCACTGGACACACTCCAGGATTGGGACTTCTTGGTGGAGATGATGCAGGTGGGCTCTGTTAACTTGTAGCTTTCAAGGAGTCCACTCCTTAATCCTTGTGAAGCCAGGCAAAATCCTTAGGGCTGTAGTATCAGATTGTGCAGCAGGTGCAGTCCTTCAGAGTGCAGTCCTATGGGTGCAGATCAGGAATCCAGCAGGGCAGTCCTTCTCCTTGTTATTTCAGGCAGTAGATCTGAGTTGCTTGGCAACTCTCCCATATTTATTCAGTGTTCCTGGGCCTCTTGCAAGGTTTGGGAGGGACTATTGGGGGAGAGTTCCAACAGGACATGCTGAGCACCACTCACCTGTTTCTGGTGCTCTTCATCGTGTGGGATAATAATACCAGCATGCCATAGACATCATTGATTGCTGTGGGACTGGCCAGGGACTGATTCAGGAGCAATTCCACTTCGGCATCCATACATTTTCTAAATTAGAGAAAGCCTCTGTTGCAAGTATTAGAGGTTCCCCCACGGCCACCCTGGTGGACTAATTGTTCACATCCATGCACTAGGGAAGCAATTAAGTGAATTTGAACAGTTCGTCCACCGCATGTAAAGGGTTTTGGTTCTGTTTCTATTAGAGAGCTAAGGATTTTGAGATAAGTATTCAGGTTTAAGAAGATGAATCACCTCTTATGTGATGCATGCAATCCTATTGCTAGAGTGACGGTTCATGGGGAGCCATCCTAGTGAAGAAAGGACTGGTGTGATGAACTGAGATCATTATGTAGTGGAGACCAAACTGGCTGCTGAGTGAGGACTGCTTTAAGGTGAGCTAGTTTTTTTCGACATTGGGATTGTGAAGAGAGAGAGAGAGAGAGGCAAAGAACAAATACAGAGGTGAAATGCAGAGAGAGAGAGAGAAGACAGAGCTAAAAACGGAAAGCAATGAGAGTCAGGGAAACAGAATGTAGAGAGAGGGAAGGGCGGAAGCAAAGAGATAAGGGTAGCATGGAAATGGGCAGTCAGACCAGAAGCACCTGGAGGAAGAGTGTGGAATTGGGAATCGTTCTGGAAATCAAGAAAATAGGATTGATAAATCAATCAAGGGAAATGGCAGAACAGACTCTGGATTCATTGACTAATAATATGAGACAGTAGAGGAAAGCTTTGAATACACAGAGAGATTGGTTACAGACAGTGCAGAGAAGATATGTTTTGGAAATACATACCGAGTGAGAGGAACAGGAGAATGGAACAGAAAGAGAAATGAAATACCGGCAAAAGGCAGAGAGAGGATAGGAACCGCTATTTGTAGGAAAAGAAAGTAACTCTGCTTTAACTAAGAATTGTTATACTTACCTGTAAGTGGCCAATCCTAGTGTATGGTATCTTGGCATACCACTTCAAGTACTCAAAGTAACTAACTAGTAAACCAAGAGTATTAAAAAGTAATTTCTATGCAATTTAAACTGTTTCTAAAGCATATACAAACCTGTAACGATTGCAGATTCTACCACAACTGCATTTACTTGAAAAGTCTTGCATTTGAGAGTATATTTTACCTACCGGTGCCAAGTCCTGCTTGGTTCTATGATAAAATATAAGTATACCTTTTTTTTATACTTACCTAATTGGTCTGTATTCTGTCTCTGAGTGTGTGTAATCAGTTCTTGATTGAGTGAACACAATAAATGCTTAACGCACCCTCTAGATAAGCCTAACTGTTTGCCCACACTACCACAAAAAGTGCTGTTAGTAAAATTGTTCTTTTTGCATTTGTCACCCCAAGTGGGACAGGTATGGCCAGATGTGGGTCCCATACACGTCATGCCACTGGAGTCAAGCTAGCCTGGCTGATGAGGGTCGAGACCCCAAAACCAGTCCCAGGATGCTTGTTTCCAGTCCAGGGAGGACCTGGCCTGGTAGTTCGGGCTGGACTGTTTCCATGGGGAGCAGGGTCAAGACTGATTTGCATATGGCTTGGTTTAAACTGGAATGGCATGGTGAGCAAAAAAACAATGGATTTAGGCCCAGATCTCTGTACTGGTGTGAATGTTTGACATTGTTCAGCACTCTGTCCATCAATTGGTCCTTTTGCATTTGTCACCCAAAGTGGGTCGGGTATGCCCAGACGTGGGTCCCGTGCTCTCTATGCAGTCACGCTAGCCTGGCTAATGAGAGGTGACACCCCGAAACCGGTCCTAGGATGCTTGTTTGGAGTTCCGGGAGGGCCTGCCCTGGCAGTTCAGGCTGGACTGTTCCCATGGGGAGTAGGGTCAAGACTGATGTGGATATGGCTGGGTTTAAACTGGAATGGCATGGGGAGCAAAACCACGATGGATTTAGGCCCAGATCTCTGTACTGGGGTGAATGTTTGACATTATTCAGCATTCTTTTTGCATTACTCACCCCAAGTGGGACAGATATGCCCAGACGTGGGTCCCATGCTCTCCATGCCACTGGAGTCAAGCTAGCCTGGCTGATGAGGAGTGATACCCTGAAACTGGTCCCAGGATGCTGTTTCCACCCAGGTAGGACATGGCCTGGCAGTTCGGGCTGGACTGTTCCCATGGGGAGCAAGGTCAAGACTGATTTGCATATGGCTGGGTTTAAACTGGAATGACATGGGGAGCAAAAAAATAATGAATTTATGCCCAGATCTTTGTACTAGGGTGAATGTTTGACTTTGTTCAGCATTCTGTCCATCAGTTGTTCTTTTTGCATACAGGCTGCAATGGCAGGACTGAGACATGTTTAAAGGGTTATTTAAGTGAATAGCACTATCAGTGCTGCAGACCCACTAGTAGCATTTAATTTGCAGGCCCTCAGTACATGTAGTACCACTTTACTAGGTATTTATAGGTAAATTAAATGTGCCAATTGGGTGTAAGCTACTTTCCCCATGTTTAAAGGAGAGAGCACTAGCCCTTTATTATTGTTTGGCAGCGGTAAAGTGTGCAGAACCCTAAGGCCAACAAAAACAAATTCAGCAATAACAAGAGAAGTAAGGCAAAATGTTTGGGGGAAAACCACTCTAAGGCTGATAAATCTAAAAAAAAGAAGAAAAAAGAGATGGCAAGAGATGGGCAGAAAAGAGCGAAAGAATAGAAAGAGGAGGAGAGATAACAAGAGAAAGAGATGGTAGTAAAGAGAGAGAAAAAGCAAGAAAGAGAGAAAGAAAGGGATGAGGAGAAAACCCCAGGGTAACTGTAATTGAGACAGATGGTGAGCAGCACTAGTTTCCCTTAAGGTAATAGGATAAAGCAGGAAATGGGCACGTAAGATCTGTAGTACCCTCAGGAGCAAGTACTACGTCGTCGTCCCCCATTGCATCTTGGAGGTCCGTTTAGTCAATGGATTCTTTTAATTACTTTTTATTTTGTGTAAGTCTTTTTCTATTATTGTTGGAAACAGTGGCCCGTGCAGGCAGCCTCTAGGGGAACGAAAGAATTGGCGCTAATCAGTCGTGGCTCCTGGTGGGAGTGCTGCGGGGTGGTGGGGCAGGGCGGGGCGGGGGAGGGGCAGGGTAGGGGATAGTAAACTCCGGTGCAGTAGCGGTCGGTGGTGGGAGTGCCGCGGGGCGCTGATGTGGGGCGGGGGAGGGGCAGGGTGGGGGTAGTAAACTACGGATTACGGGCGATTACAGGTAAGTACACATATAAATAAATAAAACGAATTTCGTTTCTCGCGCTGCACCGCCAAATGTGATGCAGCGCGAGAAACGAAATTCGTTTTATTTATTTATATGTGTACTTACCTGTAATCGCCCGTAATCCGTAGTTTACTACCCCACACCCTGCCCCTCCCCCGTCCCACATCAGTGCCCGGCGGCACTCCCACCACCGACCGCTACTGCTCCGGCGTACAGCCGACGGAGCTAAGTACATAAGTAAATAAATAAAACGAATTACATTGCGCGCGCCGCATCGCCATTTGGCGATGCGGCGCGCGCAATGTAATTCGTTTTATTTATTTATTTATGTACTTACCTCAGTTCGGCCGTACGCCGGAGTTTATTACCCCCGCCCCGCCCCGCCCCAACGCCCGCAGCACTCCCACCAGGAGCCACGACTGGCGCTAATGCTAAAACTTCACACAGTAATCTGTGGCACTGAGCCGTCATTGCACGCGTGTGTTACTCTGGATGACGGAAATTATATTTTCATCTTCAAGTGAGGTAGGTACCTTGCTCAAGTGGTATGGCTGGCTTCCGTATCCTCGCGGTCCTAATTAGGAGCTTGGAGGCTGAACGGCTTAATACACCCTCTGATTTCTAAGTCAGCGTTTACCGACTCATGAATCTGTCAATCTGACGTTCTATTGACAAGCACCACTTTACACGTGTAATAACATGTGTAATTTATGGTGTGTTTTATCGGGATTGTGAGATTGCTTTTAAATTATACTTTACTCAAGTTTTCCTTCTAATTTTTGACATTTGACAACCTTATTTGTTTTTCTTAACAGACACGCTATCGGCCTAATAGATTGTTAGTGTAAGGATAATCATGTATATATCGGTAACTAGTTTAAGTACTACGGAGAAACTCTTGTATAGAGCCACGGTAATAACACTTAACGGAGAAAATGTACCATCAACCCAAGTAGTGCAAGTTTCTCCGATTTCAGGCAGTGTTACTGCCGCTGTAAACTCAGTAGTTTACTGCGGTTTTACCAAATCACTATTCGAGCAATATGTTGTGTCGTTATGACTTGCATTTATTTGGCGGTAGCAGTGAGAAAATGTGCAAAAACAAGCAGTTTTAATATCATCACACTCAACTTCATATTGTGTTTCTGCACAAATAAAAATCTGGAGAAAATGCGGAGTTGCAGCGCAAATGCTGCTACCCGGTGCTGCTCTAGATTTAGCGCTGCTCCCAATAAAATAAAATAAAGCCATCAGACAGGACACCAGCTCCTTCTTGCAATGAGTGAACCCCATTGTTTGGACCCTCAGAGAAGCACTTTGAGTTTTTCAAGCTGCCCAGAGAGCCATGAGTAGGCTATGCTCACTTAAGATACAGTAGCTCTTTTCCAAATTAGAAACCTTTTTTCTTTAACACCTTGCCTGCGGCAGGAATTCCAGCCCGGTGATGGACATTCCAATCGCGGGCGTGGTCGTGACGGAACCCAGCCATCATGCGCACAGGCCACCCGTGGCTCATGACGGCTGGGTTCCGTCATGAGCATCGAAGGGGTTAAATGTCTTTTTAAGAATGTTATCCATGGGCAGTGTCATGAAGGCTCAAAGGCAACTATCGAGGTCAAGGTTTCCTGCTCTCAAGAGGCCACGAGTGCTCCCCACCTCAATTAGCTCTCAGTCTCATCAGGTTCCAAGTGTATCCTGCCGCTGGAGGACCTCTGCCCTTTCTAATCAAGTCCCTATTGACTCTCTGCCTAGCAGGTCTTCAGTGCCCCATGCACTCTCAGCTGGTCTTTCACCAGCCACCAGCTCCCTGTCCTCCCTCTCCATACTTGGATATTCAGTGTCCCCTCTCTCTTGGAGCAGGTTCCTAGTGATTCCCTCTTCATCTAGTCTCTGGACCCACATGCTTTCAATGATATCCTTAGATGCCCTGTAGGTTACATTAGGTCCTCCAATGTCTCACTTCCTATCACATCATTTGAAATCATCTATGAGGTCCTTCAGTGACCTTCTCACAATATCATGTTGCATGCTCTACCTTTCCACATTAGTCTATCAGTGTAATTTCCACTAACATTTCCAAAGTGTTCAAACCCCCAACCAAAGCAACACGAGACTCCTGGTGCGCCTCTGTTCCCAAAAAGGTGCTAAGAGCTGCCTTTCTGGCCCCAAGTGCCCATTAACCTTCATCAGATACCCAGTGTTCCTTCTCTCTATATAGGTCCCTGGTGACCACCTCGTAACATCATTGCATGCAAGGCTATCCAAGAACACCGGACAGTGTTAGACCTGGCACCCTTGGTGTGGTTTTCCCCCTAACATTTTGCCTTCAACCCTTATGTTTGCTAATTTCGTTTTTGCTGGCTTTAGGACTCTGCTCACTGTACCACTGCTACCCAGTGCTGAAGTGCTTGTGCTCTCTCTTCAAAACATGGTGGAATTGGCTTATACCCAATTGATATATTTCATTTACTTGCAAGTCCCTAGTAAAGTCGCACTACCTGTGCCCAGGGCTTGTAAATTAAATGCTACTAGCAGGCCTGCAGCACTGCTTGTACCACCCACCTACGTAGCACTTTAAACATGTCTTAGGTCAGCCATTGCTGCCTGTGTGTGCCGTTTTTAAACTGCCATTTTGACCTGGCCAAATAAACCTTTAGCCAGGCCCAAAGCTTCCTTTTTAATACATATAAGTCACCCCTAGGGAAGGCCCGGCGCAATGTATTTAAAAAGTAGAACATGTACTTTTAAGTTTAACATGTCCTGGTAGTTGAAAACTCCTAATTTATTAAAAGTATTTCCAAAGTATCAAACTACCTTATTTTTTACATATAAGCCACCCGTCTCCCCCAGGTGCCTCAGGGGTATGGTGCATTGTAGAAATAGGCAGAAACATTGTGAAATATGTTTTAAAAGTACTGTTGAGGGAAAAAATGCCAATTTCGTTTTTTCCCATTGTAGAAAACTAGCTCTATAGACTAATATGAGATTAGTTTATTTAAGTATAAATATTGACAGTAGTGAGCAGGAAATGTCCTTCAACAACTCAAAATGATAGTTATGATAAATCCAACAACTTGCCACTGTTAGATTTATCATAACTATAATAGAAAAAAACTATAGAACTTTCTTTTCTGTATCCCAAAATCAAGCCTTCCAGTTGCCCACTCCTGATTGTCCTAATGAGATGTCAAGTGGCCTGCTAGAAGGACAAAGGATTTCCTATGGGTAGAGAACTGAAGGTGCAGAAACAAAAGTCAGGATGGGGATGGAGTGGCCAAACTGGTCTTCAAAGGGAGAATGACACCCCCACATCCTGCACCCCCAGCCACACAGGAGCCCCTGTAATTAGATTAGCAAAGGGGCTGGAAGGGGAGTGTTCGGAAATCTTAGCCACACCAGTGGGTTGGCTTAGCCAGATCTAACCCTCCAGGAGAGAGTTTCTCCATCTTGGAATGTGGAAGAATAGTGCTTTCTGGGACAAGAAAATGCCACAGTCTGGAAAAAGTGGGCATATCTGAGGGTGGCACCATCTATCTCATTGGTCTTGGGCACCCCCCTGCTTGATGCCCAGGGACACTGAATACATATGGGAGATTTGCCAAGCAACTCAGATCTACTGCCTGAAATAACAAGGAGAAGGACTGCCCTGCTGGAACCCTGATCTGCACCCAAAGGACTGCACTCTGAAGGACTGCACCTGCTGCACAATCTGGTACTACAGCCCTAAGGATTTTGCCTGGCTTCACAAGGATTAAGGAGTGGACTCCCTGAAAGCTACAGGTTAACAGAGCCTACCTGCATCATCTCCACCAAGATGTCCCAAACCTGAAGTGCGTCCAGTGGACTTTTAAGGATTTGGCCAGTGCTTTGTGGGGGCTGTAGTCCCAGCATTCCAAGGACCATCAAAGAGCTTGTAGACCCTGTAACTGGTAGTTTGGACACGTTGAACCCACAAGGGTAACGTCAGGAAGAAATTCCAGAAGTTTGAAGCAACTTTTGTAAAAAGCTCCATAAGTTAAACAGGTGCATTGTGCGAGTTTTAGTCCCAGACCCCAAGAGGCAAACCAGAGCATCTGAACCCTTGGCAGGTGCTGTGGAACACTTTCCTGCATCAAGAAACACTTCTGGAAGTAAGTGTAAAAGTGTTACACCATGGGTGGCCGGAACTCTGGACTTTGACCAGGTCCAGCGCGACGTTTGTTAATCCTTTGAGCGCTATTTGCTTCTAAGCGCTAGTTTTACTTTTAATCTTTAAAAATGTGTATCTCTGGTTCCTTACATTGGATTTTTGTCGCTTTGGTGTCTATTTGTTCATAGAAATATAGCGTATTTTTATAAATTGGTGTTGGATTTGTATTGTGTCCTATTTATTTAATGTATGTGTGTTTTCAAATGCTTTACACACCTGTCGACTAAGTTAAGCCGGCCTGCTCGTTGCAAGCTACCAAGGGTTGAGCAAGGGAATAATTTATTGAGACCTTGACTGAACTTTTTATTGTGTTTGTGGCCTTATTACCAGTGGTAGGTCCATACTTATCACTACTGATAAACCACTTTCCAAAAAGCTGTGCATGTTAATCAGACAAAAGTGTAGTGAAGTAAGTAAATGAATGTATTTGTAGACAACAAACTGTGTAAAAGTCATCAACTCAATCAACATTCTCCTGCTGAATTCAGCTGATGTCTGTCTTGCATGAGGTATAGATATGCATCCAGTTCCTTCTCAACTTCCTCTCTGTTTGTGACTCTCTAGACTACAACATTCTTCTAGCGAGCATGGCTAACAGGGTCGGACTGGCTAATAGGGCAATCTTTTTTAATAATAATAAATATTAGTATTCTCCCTATAGTTTGCCATAGGGAAAGCTCCACCAAGGTGGGAATCTTCCCTACATGTGTAAAGTTACTAGTAGAACACACGTAAATCCAGTCTAAGATGTCTCCACCCCCTGAACTAAGAGGGTGGAGACATGCAAATCTACATTTAGGTGTAAACTACACTTGGAAATGGTGAATAGCAAAAAAGTGTAGATTTACACTTAGGTGGAGTAGCAGATTTACATGTGAGTACATTCACATGTAGATTTACCTTTATGAATAGCCCCCAAAGCTATAAAACTTTATCTATAGATATCTACTATGACCCATAGACACCAGCACCCAACAGAATGACGAGTCAGAGTGGTGATATCCAGTGTCTCTGTTTTCTCTCTTATCCCACTACTTTTCCCCAGAGGTACCGCTAGCCAACATATTACCAATAGGTGTGGTTGCTAGTGGAGATGAAGAAGTGCAGAAGAGTGTATTGTTCCCGTTGGATCTTCTCTACAAGATCAATGCGTCCGAAATGTAATTTATGCCAGCGTAAATCACGTAATTTTGGGAAATTTGAGTTACATTTGTTACACAAAAATACTGAAATTACGCTATTACGTCATTTCATGTAATTCAGCACCATTCAGGGTAAAAAATGACTGTGAAGGGCACCATTTGCCATACAAAATTTACACCAAACACACAAGAACAAAGGCTGTTGTTCATTGTGGTTTTGTTTAAATGTATCCTCATACCAACAACTTGCATTAGGATGCATGTTGTGCAAAAATGTAGCGTGAAATGACATTTGCATTTCACCAAATTATGCATAATTTTGCATATGGTTGCTGAAATTTTGTGTAATTACGATAAAACATTTACACAAATTTCACACACCACTAGACTAGGGCTCACTTTTGGGGTTGGGGAGCTGGACGCAGTCACACCCATGCAAGATATGCATTCTTTCACTATTTCAAGTCGGATCCAAGGTCTCCGAGTCAGATGTGATAGTTCTGTGTCAGGTTTCACCTGGAACCAGCAGTACTAAATTATGCAGATATTTTCATTAATCTATACGGTACTTAGACAAACCTCTGTGACCCTAACCCCTTGCCAAAGGACAGGTGGCACAAAGTAAATCGATAAAATACATTGAGACCAGATGGCTCTGTACTGAAACCTTTCATATTTTATAAATATTCTTCTCACCTTTTCTACCTGATATTTTTTTACTTGTTTGTTTGGCATTGGCTACTTGAGGCTGACAGTAAGGACTGGAATATAAAACTCACAGACACACAATCTTAAAATCTCTCTGGTATTATGGGAATGAAAGAACAGTGGAAAAGGGGGAAGAGGATGTGGTCTCATGGCTAGAGCTGCCGACTTTGGAGCTGGGAAACCACTTTCGAGCCTCGGCGTCTGCTCAACATCCTGTGATTCTGGGTAAATTACCTAATCTCCCCGTGCCTCCCAAGAAATGATTGTGTCCTAGTGTAACGTAACTGGCGCTCATGTAAAGCGCTCCAATACCTTCGGGTCGAGTTCGCGATATACAAATCTGCAACAAAAAAAAACAATGACATACTGTTCCTGTGTTTTTTGGGAGGGGCGAGGGAGGTAGAGTGTGAGAGCAGGAGGCAAATAACCAACATGCCTTTTGTATTTTTATGTTATATTGGCAGAAAGAGTAAATGTGCTTAGGGCCATCAGAGTATCTGTTAATGCTGCAAGCTGTCTCTACTTCCTAAAAAAATAATTGTGCTAATGTTGGAAGGCAGCCATTACTAATGTTGCAGAGTGGAGCAGGGAACCAGGTACGCTGTTAATTTCCCAATGGATCCTGAGTCCTACCTCTCCATTCAAGGAACAGATTTTGTTATTATCCTATTTGGATGTATACATTTTGACATAGAAAATTGCAAACTTGCCTTCTTATCCCTGGTTCAAAACAGTGTACGAGTGTGGGCAAATCAATGCATCTCCAAATATGTAATAAAAAGTCCCATTAACATTTTGCTACAGCCCCTTCTTTTCACATTCTGAATTTTGTAATATGGTTTTATCTAGACTCAGTGCACTCAATACTCCATGATATGCTGCTCTTCCAGTGGAGGTGACACTGCTGATATAACTAAACACCAAACGAGGTCCAGAAGGTAGCACTAGGTAAAGTTGAAACCTTTCTGGTTTTAGTTTAAAATCCATCAATTACTGAAATATTTGTAAAAGAAAGTTTAATGATATATATAGTGACAGTTTATTGGTGTGCTTTACAGAGATAAAAAAAAGTGATTAAAGAATAAGTACTAGTAAGAGGCTGATAAGAAGTAGTGTAGACATCGAGAAAACAGAGGATGAATGATGGTGGGTGAAGTTATGCAAAGAGCCAAGAAGGCAAGGAGTTAGATGGATACAAAGAAGATGACTTGTCAGGGAGTTCTTGAAGGAGAAGTGACCCACTTGTTGGCAGGGAGTAAGTTCAGAGGGTATGTGCTGCTGTGGCTGATTAGGACTGATTTCATGCTTGAGTGCTTTGAATCTAGTCCTTTCTGTTAACATGCAGTTCTTACTTCAAAGGTCCCGTTGTCCTACAGAAATGTTCAGAAGGTAAGTGAGGTACGTGCATTTCTGTAGGTGTAATGCTCTGAAGGAGATGCGGCAGGTTTAGGTTGTATACTTTATTGAAGGACATCCAGCAGGGTTTACATTTTATCTTTACCTCGATGAGAGCCAGTGTAATGACTTCAGTACTAGAGATATTATCACATTTGCTGAGGGGATTAGTCTTGCTTTTGATGGTTGAATGGCTTTCAGTGAGGTGATGTACAACTGTGGTGCTCCCACCAGGATGGCATGGTTGACGTGCAGGTTCAAGGTAATCAGGTGAGGGCTGCAGAGCTCAACTGTGTGTGCCATGGCAAATGCTTGATTTTCATTAAAGAGTGAAGCTGGATGTTGGCAGAGAGTGCAATCATGTTGCTACGGGGTCTCAGATAGTGTGAACTCAAGAGTGATGCCGAATGGTTTAGTTGATGGTAACATGGAAGGCGAGGAAACCTCAAACTTGAGTATGTTTAACCGGGTGGGATCAAATTTGTATCAAGTTTGACGGTGATTAGCAGAAATTAGTGGTTTTTTAGGGTTTAACATCAGGGATTTATTTTGCATCCATTTTTGGAGTTTCATAAGACAGATACACAGCAGTAATACCTTCTGTAGCAAGGAAGTTTTCAGATAACTTTGTATGTACTCACATGCCCTAATGCTTGCTTTTATACTACGGTAATGAAAATCCACATATGTGCCTTAATATGTGCTGCTATTTTTTATTAATCAATTGCTATTTCTGTTTTTGTGTTTACTTGAAGCGCATTAAAACCTTAGGATTACTTGACACACACATTTTAAATGATTTTCCATTTTGTCACTTTTGTTCTACACTACATGTTTCAGCTAAATTGTTCTAATATGCATAGCCTCATTCTGAAGTTGGCAACCGAAGCAAGGATTTCAGAAAGGAGTAGAGTCAGCTCTTGTAGGTGATACTTGTGGCATCTTGCCAAGGCTTTCTCGCATTCTTTCCACAAGAACAGCCTGCCACTTGGTCTTTAGCATCTATCTGTAGGTTTCCATTTTATTACATGGTCCTTCTTCCATTCATTTGCTTTGAGAAAAAGTGTATAAATGTAGCAGCAAAATGTGAGAATTTTAAAATTACATACTCCAACTGATAAGAGACGAAGATCTGGTCTTGCTTATTTGTGAATTCTTGTTGGCTGTTTTGCCTTAAACACATGTTAGATTTCTATGCACTATTCCAAGTGTTTGTGTTTTCTTTTACACCTTCTTTAGCCAGGAAGTTTTCAGACAAATTTGAGTGTCATCAGTGCTTTGATGAATGGCAACTCCTGAACCCTTGAAAATTGAGCCCAGCTTTTCAAGATAAAAGTTGGGCAATGTTGGCACTAATCAAGAGCCCAGAGAATCTGCACACTGCACCACATCTCTTCATGAAATGTGGTCTTCCCCATTCACCAACGAACCTCAGTTGATTAAGAAGGAAAACAATAAGCCCAGGACTAGACCATGACAGCCCATGCAGTGCTCCATGGCTCTCAGCTGCCCACCATTTCAACTTGAGTCAAAAGCTGCTGAACGAAAGCACAAGTAAAACAGGTAGGCTGGAGTCCTCATCAAAACCATCATCATGAACGTCATCAGTGATGCATGTCTCAATTGTTTTCCCTAGCTAAGGTAGATTGGAGACTGATCTGAGGGTGAGTTTGTGAAGATGGCATAGTTGGAGTTAATATTGTTAACTGGTTTATGAAATGAATTTGAGTATAAACTTAAATCTGATTGGCAGAGACATTTTGCCCATTGGTCATTTCGCAGTTCATGAACCAGCTGTCTGGTACGTGAACGTTGCTATGAAAAAGTATGAATGCTGGATAGATTTATATCAAACCTGGACCAGAGGGTAGCACTTGGTCCAGGTTACAAACCTTTCTTGTTTTGGTGTACACCAATCTATAGATTTTTTTTAAATATTAACAAAATAATATTTATGATATATAGATAGTGGTTTTGTGAACCAGTTCATGAACCAAAAAATGAATCACAATTCTAATCTCAATGGCGATTTCATAGTCATGAACCAGCTCTTAACACTTCACCAACCTCACTATGAAAAAAATGCTTGTCCAACGTTGGGACAATGTAAGTACACCTTAATCCAAGGAGGCGCCACAGCACAAACCAGAGGCATGGGAAGTTTGTTAACTCACCAGAAATATGTTTAAAATTGAGACATGCGTGAGAACTGGTTCTCTTGGTCCATGCACCGAATTCTACTAGTAGTTTGGGAACAAGCTCTCTCAGTTAAAAAAACAAATTTTTCTAGATTGGTGGAAAATTCTATTTTCTACTCCAAAAACCAGTCAATTTCAAGACTTTAAAATCTCAAGAACCGGTTTGTAAACCTTTTTCAAAGACACTTTTAGGAAGTCAGAAATACCTCTGGGAGAAGTGGAGAAATGAAAATACACTCAAGAGAATTGAGGGTTACTGGGGCAGAGGAAATGGTTATAGGAATACATGAAGGCTGTACCCTGCAAAAAGTGTCCACAGGTCATGTCCTGAAGGCCTGCCTTCTGGCCTCTGAGTTAGATGAGCGTGGTGCACAGAAATAAATGGCCGCAGGGAAATGCCATTCCCAGTGAGCTCTGGGAGTAAGGGCACTAGGGGCAGAGTGTGACTGGAAGGTACACCATGCACCCACAGACGACTGAGCTTGCCCATGTGCCATGCTCTGAAATCAATGGCTACAGCTGAAAGGTGTTTTATGTGGGCTATTTGGGCAGGAGGACTGGGCGCAGAGCATAGCTGACAGCAGGGCTTAGAAAGCCCACTTTGTAAGGCCAAATGTGTGTCCACTGTGCTCTGGAAACAGATGAAATAAGTTCAGAGCCGTCAATAGCCTCGTCCTGTGGCCACACACTACTGGAAATAGAGGCTGTGCCTACACATCAGGCTTTGAATCAGAAGGACTGGGCATAGGGCTTGGTGGAAGGCCATGTTCTGAGCTCAGAGCATGACCAGATGCCGTTCTTTGCGGATTTGGAGGTCACAGGAAAAGGGCATAGGGCACAGTCATGGTAAGGTACCAAGTAGGCTCTAGGGTGTAGGTGGAGGGGATGGCCGTTGGTTTGGGAGATGTAAATGTAATGAGAATTTACTCAAAACCAATAAATATCCTTACAGATAGAGTAAGGCTGCAGTACTCGGTTGACATCTGGATATCTGCAAAAAGTTAAAAACAGAAGGGTTGTTTCTATAGGAGCGTCTACTGTTCAAATGGCTAGTTGAAAAGAGGCAGAAACCAGGAAACACTTTCCTGAAATAACTTCATAAACTGTCAGATTAGTTGTATGGGTCATTTTAATATTATTTTGTTTACTTTATATAAGACTGTGGGGCATATTCTCAAGGACTCATCTGCCGATTTATCGGCACTTTAGCGCCGCAAAAGTGGCGATAGATTTATCGCCCTATTCTCAAGCTGGTGCAAACTGCCGATATCGCCAGTTTACCAGCGATAGCTGCCGCAAAAAACATCGCCACGGATGAGTGCGACAACTAACGCTAATGATATGCAGAGTAGGCGTTCCCGTGCAAAAACACACGAAAACACCACTTCGCGAGATTCACAACGACCAGTCAGATCTGCGATGCGAACCAAGAACAGGTGATAAGGCGCGTTAGCAGCAGGGATTTAACACCTGCCTTTTACTGGTGTTAAGCAGGACGACCAACTGCAGTAGAAAGGGAGCCCAGCCCAGAGCCACATCTGAAGACCAACAGATGCCATGGAGACACTGATCATGCAGCTCGGAGACCCAAGAGGGCCACAACACCCACCGCCACCACCCCCAGGCACCCCCCGACCACCCCGCCCCTGGATTACCACCTAGGCAGTGCAGGACAGCGGACGACCCTAAAATGCACCAGCCCCAGAGACTCAATGCCAGAGGAAGCCATTGGCCAACACAGGCTCAAAAGGACAACCATCCTCCGCATCCTGACCCACATTGCTCACAGGCTGATGGTACCAACACAGCGGACAACCTACATCCCCCCGCAGACAAAGCTGCTGGCTGTGCTGCACCTGTTGGCCCCTGGTACCTTCCAACCAAACACTGCCCGAGTCGGAGGAGTCACACAGCCAGCCCCATCAAACTCCCTCACACATGTCATGGATGCATGTCCACAAAAGCAACGGCGGGCCCCTGTATCTGCACTACACGATAGTTCCAATTCGTAGTGTACCTGCGCAACCAACCCCAATGCCAGCTGTGCTAGACGCCTCCGTGCCCCAGACCCAAGATCGTAGCAACCGAAATGTGGGTGCGCCAGGTCATGAAGTCCAGTAGTCAACAGTAGTGTAAAAACAGAACTTTATTACAAATACATAAATCAACAAAACGAAAAGCTCAGCCAACGCGTTCCATTCCCAACGGGGAACTTCAACAGGGCAACGTGTCTTCAGAAACTTGTGGGAGAAATGGTGACAATGGTCAAACTTCCGTATAGTCACATGCCTAATCTAGTACAGTGTACTGCAGTTGGACAAACCGGAATGCTCACAGGCCTGATAAACCACGCATGAGAAGACCGTAACAGAACTACGTGTGGCCGTAACCATCGTAGGAATGAAGAGGAAGGTAACGACCACACGAACTGCTGTTATGGTCACATCATGCAGGACTCATCACACCTGAAAGCATCTCGGTGTGTGTCAGCTCGATACCCCTGCCCCTCACTCCCCCCACACTGCGCAGGAACATCTTGAGACCACGCAAGGGAACTACGCCATAGCTGGCGTCACTCACGTGTTGGGGGCAATTCACAGCACACGTGTATGACTTGTGCCCCGTGCCGACACTGCACACAATCACCACAACAGCAACCACACGCATGCCATCACTGTGCATACAAAAGTGGACCACCGTGGCCTGTCCACCAATGTCGTCACAAATTCCCCAGGCAGTGTGCATGATCCCCACATGTCCGCAAGTCCGCCACCAACCAGCGCTTTGAGGATGACTTCCATGGAAATGCACTGCCCATCGGCAAGTACCAACTGAACACACCACACACCTCAACTCCACAATCCCCCAACTCACAACTGTGGGAATGCACACGTCACCAATCCACCACCAAAGTGACTACTGCGTGTGTCTCAGTCTCTGCCACAACCTGCCCATAGGCCTACACACACGTGGCCGACCACCTTCAACGGGCACATTCACACTGGAGACGAGGTGGCTACGTCCCAAACCAACCCGCGCACATCACGATCATCGCATGCAGGGCCGTGTCAGCAAGGGCGGTGCCCCCCACCCAGCCACGAGTCCGCCGCCGTGACCGGTGGTGCCTGCGCGATCCTGTGCGCCTGATGCACCCAGCCCAGGTCCCCAGACCGGTCCTCCGCCCAGCGATGACTGGCCGCCCCTGCGCACCCAGGCCTCAATGCTCACCTGCCGCCACCGGCGTGTCTCCAAGAGGGCCCACCACGTGCCGGTGCATCCTCCTCAGCCGATCGCTGGATTCCACGCCACAGGCCCCCAGCGCACCCTGCGGCACCGCACCGGGGAGTCATGTGTGTGCTGACTGCTGCCTGAACGTACACTGCGGTCCAGCAGGGCACACTGTTCAATTTGAGTCTTGATTCGCTGGACGCCGTATCGAGGCCAACGCATCATCGCAGGCTGCACACCCGCTCAGCTCTTCAGGTGGCACTAACCCTGTGCAACGCAAGTCATCATCACGTGGCAGTAGGCCTCTGCCAGCCACAGTGCAGGGGGTGCCACTGACCCTGTGCAACGCAAGTTATCGTCACGTGGTGGTAGGCCCCTGCCAGCCGCAGTGCAGCGGGTGTCACTGACCCTGTGCAACGCAAGTCATCGTCACGTGGCGGTAGGCCCGTGCGGGCCGCAGTGCAGCAGGTGCCACCAACTCAGTGCACCGCAAGTCATCGTCCCGTGGTGGTAGGCCCGTGCCGGCCACAGTGCAGCGGGTGCCACCAACTCAGTGCACCGCAAGTCATCATCCCGTGGCGGTAGGCTCGTGCGGGCCGCAGTGCAGTGGGTGCCACCAACTCAGTGCGCCACAAGTCATGGACCCTTCATGATTGGGTCGCGTGGTGCGGACGCCATCATGTCATCTCCGGCAGTGGGGTATGTGACGTGCTAGGCCCCTTTTATTGGCAGGGTCACATGTCCTGTGACGCCTGTACTGGATGGGTGTGGTGCGGGTGTGAACCAGCCCTCAGGGAGTGGCTGTGGCATGCTGACGACTAGACCAGTGATCAGCAGATCACTACAGGGAAGACCTGGGACATGTAGCTTTGTCGTCCCCCTTGAGCGTAAGCGGAGTGGACTGGCCTGGCGTATGGCAGGCCAGCGTAGAGGTGGGAACAATGAGCCTGGGGCTCTGGGCGTGCTTCAGTACTGGGCTGGACATGGAAGTAACTGATGCTTGTGTCTCTGTTGTAGTGTCTACGCCACCCGGCCCGCAATCGGCACTGTTGCACCCTGTGACTCAAGTCCCATGACATGAGCAACATGGACGTAAGGGGGAATCACTGACCCTACATTCATCCATACTCTCATACTTGAATGATCAAAGGCATGACACATCTGTGCGATTCTGAATGTTTAATTCACATCCAGTGGAGTGTTGCAGCTGGAGCAGTACAGGGCCATGCAAACCCCACTTCACATTATTGGCCCGTGGAGGGCCAGCCAGAGTCCTTCAGGGAATGACAAGTAAATCGGAAGAGGAAGAGTTCAGTCCGCAGTCTGATTGCTGTGTCATTGGTAACCAAACAGAAAATGGCAGTCCATGTCGAGGTCCAAGGTGAGTGTCGTAGAGTGTATCGGGGGACAGTGGAAGGTGATGATGCAAAGGGCAGAACCAAGCAGAAACAGGTCATATGGCGGAGATGAATGTTGCTGCCTCCTCCTTACCAGTAAGGTTGATTCACCTGCATCTTCGTCCTCTGATGTCACATGTGCCTCACACGTGGGTGGTGGTGGATTGCCTGCCACACTGTGAGGCACTGACACATCAGGGGGCGGAGATGTGGATGTAGAAGCAGCAGCAGCATTCATCTGCGCAAGGCCTTGAGGCAGCAATGCCATGACGATGTGCTGCAGGGCATGGAAGGTCCCAGCCACATCTCGTTGGTGTGCAGCCATGGCAGCCATTCTTTCCGCCGTCATCCGCTCCATGTTCTCCATGAGCACCCGCATCTGTCCCAACTCCCGGCTGACATCGCTGGAGCCACTCTGACTGGACAGTTGTTCTTGTCTCAGTATCATGACTCCAGCGATGTCAGCCATGGATTGTTGGAGAGCATGGAGCGGACTGTGGGTGTCCGTTAGGGACTGTAAGTGGTCCCTGATGGTACTCAGACACCCATGTATGGCATCAAGTTTGGCTGCCATGAGGTCGAACCCCACCCGCACCTGATCAGCCATCTTCTCCTGGACCTCTAACACACGGCGTTGGAAGGCCATGTGTTGGTCGTGGGGTCCTGGGAGACAGCCGTGGTGGTGGGTGCTTCCTGCTGTGTGGTCTGTGCAGGGGGTGGGGTCTCCTCATTGCAGCTGGGCTGCCCTGCTCCTGGAGGTGCGGTGCCGTAGCTGTCCATGAACTCTTGGAGGGCGTCGGTGTCGAAGGTGTGGAGGTCCTCTTCGTCATCAGTGAAGTCGCTGTTGGGTCTGCTCTGCAGGAGGTGTTGGTTCTCCCTCTGCAATGTGATGGGGATATGCAGTTTAACATTGTGTTCACATGTATGTTGACGCATTGTACAGGTTTACATACAAACTGCATGACAATGTATATTGTGACTGTTTGGGAGGAGCTGCCTATTTGATGTAGGACAGTGGACATTTCGACAACATCACGGATGTGTGTTTGTACTTGTACATTATCATCTCACATTTCCCTGCTATGCCAAATGTGATTGACCAGTTTCTACACACAAGCGGCACCAGTTGTGTCCTCTGTTCTGTTGTGAACGTGTTGCAGTTTATACCACATTGTTGTCAATGTTGATGTGCTCTGAATGTTATGTTTGTGTGCTGTATTTTGGGAGAGTCGCCCCTGCAGCTCTGATTTGGCTGGCCCTTATCCCTTTCAGGTGGTGTGCCTTTGACTTCTGTGCTTATACAGTGCTGAGATGTTGCATTCTTACGTAAATTGGGCTCTTGGTGGGACTTGGGACTCTGAGGCATGGTTTGTCCGCAGATGTGTTGTTGACGTCAGGGGTTGTTTGTGCACGTGGATGTGTCAGAGTGTGACCTGCTCCTTTACGGATGTGGTCCACACTCAGCCACCTCAGTGTCGTGGCGTGCAACATGTCATGATATATTGACTGCAGCCATGCTATTCGTCATGCAGTGTCCCTTGCATTGTCAGTGTGGCTCACAGACACGCCGCTTTGCTGGGTTCAGCACATGTGCATGGGTTTGTTGTGAGATTAGTGATGTGTGGGGAGAGCCCCCTCTGTGCACATTGTCGACGGGGGCCTACTTGCTGTTTCTATGTGTGCTGCAGTATGCCAAGGAGATCAGGGACATGATCCAGAGTCATTGTGGGTGTGCACTGTGCTATACTTGATTGTGCATGTGTGCCATTGTGCCCATCTCCCCCGTCCCCCAGTCCCTGGTGGTTACTCACCCTGTTGCTGTTGTGTCAGGTCATGTTGAGCAGTGTCCGGTGCCCCAACTCCTGCCACCGTCTCCACACTGATGACTGTGGACACCATTTCCTCCATCTCATCCAGCTCCTCCTGTGGCGCTGGACTCCCACCTCCAGTCTGCATTGCTGCCTTCTGGTTGTTGCCGAGTTTCTGCTTGGTCTTGCGCTTCACATCATTCCAGCGCCTCTTGAGCTCTTCCATTGTCCTCCTCAGCACTCCGACTGCATTCACCTTGTCCAGGATGGACTGCCATATTCCATTTTCTGTTGGCAATGACACAGTCGAGGTGACGAACAGTTGTTGATGGTGTTCTACCACCTCCGTGATCAGGATCCTGTTTTCCTGCGGACTGAACCGCGTCTTCCTCTTCTTCTTGTCCTTGCCCTTCCCTGTCCCCGAGGTCCCAGGCTGCTCCTCCGTGGGGCTTGTGGGGTTCTGGCCGTCCTCTGTACCTGCTCCGGCTGCCTCCATTGTGCTTCGCTGTAGTTCGGTTTTTGTTTGTTTATTTTTTTTTTCTGCTTTTGTAGTGATTTTTCCCGCCTGACGTGTGTGATTTGCAGGCCTGGCGCTGCTTTTCGCTGATTGTCTTATCGCGGTTGGGCCCATCGCAACTTTTTTCGCGTTCGGGTTTGGATTTTCATCGCCGTCCTGGTAGTGTTAACGCGGACATTTGACGCGTTATCGGGGTACTATCGCATGTTACCACCGTGTTGTGAATGCCACGTTAACACAGGGTTATTTTCCCGCGATAGACGGCGATATGTAAACTTGCGTTAACCTATTTTGGCGATGTTTATCGCACATTCTTGAGAATATCCCCCTGTGTTTTTCTTCTATTGTCACATCCATATATTTTTATATTTGAAATTGCCCAGTTTACACATGTGTCTTTCCTTTTAAATGATGTGCATTTAAATATGAAACCTTTACAGTTCAATTGTTTAGTTCCAGGCCAATATGGAGGGTGCTCTAATGCAACCAGTAGCCCGTTTCTCTCATCCTATTGCACTAAATGTGAGCCTAGGGCTTATTTGAGCTAGAGGTTGGTCCCACTGGCGAATAATTTTTGGCTGACGGGCACTTACTTTTATTCATCAAATTTTCACTTAGAGCATGAGAGAGAAAAGCACAAACGGAGGAAAGGGGCAAGAAGAGAAAGACAGAAAAACAGTGACAAGTGGTGAATGTATGAATGAAAAAGAACCCGTGAGAGCGAAATAATCGGGCAGGGATTGTCTGGTACTGCAAAAAAGTGGCAAGAGGTGGAATCCAAACTATGCATCCTGGGTATTCGGCAATCCTGACATTCTTCAGCACCATCTGCTGCCTTCGGGATAAATTTAGGGCACAGGAACGTATTATTTTACAAATTAAACACTGGGTGAGCCTAAAGCAAGCCTTCCTGGAACCAGCTAAGAAAAACCTGTATTAGTGGTCGGAGAGCCTGTAAATTTCCCACCAGAACTGGCGACGACCATCCAGGTTGTGGATAAGTGCTGTATTTCCCACAGACAAAAAGATTGTGGTTCTCCAGATCGATCATGTACATAAGCATACAGAGACCTTAGAGAGAATTTCCTTCATCCATTTGTCACACTGGTCTGTACTGAGCCCCCACACACTTAGTCAAAGGAATCTCAGAATCCTGTGAAAGAAGGATTTGTAAATGTCTGATCTAGAACCGGACACTCAAGAGAAATACATAATGCCATCCTAGATAATAATTACCATATTATTTTCTAAACGGAGGCTCTTCCAATGTACAAGTGGTCCCTTCTATTTGAACTCACCCATGTGAACAACCCCAGTGACAGGCGTGGTGAAGACATTGCTGAAGGCATTGTAGTGGACTTACATTAGGTCAGCAATACTCTCAGACCTTCTGGCACAGGAGTAAGCCTGGGCGTAGTTCGCGAAGTAGCGCTACGCGAAGCTACGCAAAGTGCACTTCGCACTACGCGAACTGCGTAGTGCACTGTTCGCAATGATTGCACAGTGCCGGATGCTTGTCCGCACTGTGCAATCATTGAAAACGGCATCTTGCACAGTGCGAGCTGTCTTTACTGCCGCTCGAGTAGATTTTTACTCGAGCGGCAGCTTTCTCAACGCAGACTGGTAGTTTCTCATCGCGAGCGGTCGCGAGCATACGCGACCACTCGCAATGAGAAACCTGACCTCCCCGCGTTGAGAATCTCGCCGGGAGGTTTATTTTCCACGCTCGCGATCGGCAACTTGATGTTGCTGATCGCGAACGAGGAAAAAGTCTCGCCGGGATGTCATTTTGCTTGCTCGCGGTCGCCAACTTGACGTTGAGGACCGCGAGCAAGCAAAAAATGACCGCTGCACTACGCTACGCGTGTTTGCACTGTGCTATGTGCAATTCGCGTTGTGCGAAGTAGCGCAAACTTCGCAAACTACGCGAGCGTAGCGTAGTGCTTTGCCCAGGGTTACACAGGAGTAGAATTTCTGATCGGTGCCTGTCAACTGCATCCAACGTTTGATGCCCAACATGCATTTTTTTGTCTAAATCCAACAAGAGTTGTGAATGTTTCCACACATCTCTGAATACATATCCGACCATACAAAAATGGATTTATTGGTTAGTGGTAAGTCTGGAGATAACGAATGGAAGAAGCGAGACAACACTGGATACTGTCACTTTGACTCGTCATTCTGATGAACACTGACTTATATCGGGTAATTGAAGATATCTAAAGGCAACAATAAAATGATAGTATCTTTTCAATGTATTTAGCATCTAACACTAGCTAATATAGATTAAATGATCTACCTTAAGAATATCTCTATTTTTCTGGGTCTCTATTTTCTGGTGGAATTCTGAAATTCCTGAAAACTGAAACATAAATAATATCTATGAAAACCAAGGACATAAGGGTTTGGAATTATCTGGTTTCTTCCAGCAATAAGACAACTTCCTTCTGTTTCTTGAGAACACTGGGACTGATTCACAGAACTAACTTACGTCAAAAACGTAAAGTTAGTACTTTTGGTATTCACAGAATACACTTACTCATTTTGGTATTCACAGAATGAACTTACTCATTTCGGTATTCACAGAAGTTAGTAGTCCTAACTTTAGGACTCCTAAATGCCTTCTGTGAATACCGAAAGTCTTAAAGTTAGGATTTTTCTCAGTTTAGGAGTAGTAAAGTTAGGAGTCCTAACTTTACTACTCCTAAACTGAGAAAAATCCTAACTTTAAGACTTTCGGTATTCACAGAAGGCATTTAGAGAGTCCTAAAGTTAGGAGTCCTAACTTTACTACTCCTAAACTGAGAAAAATCCTAACTTTAAGACTTTCGGTATTCACAGAAGGCATTTAGGAGTCCTAAAGTTAGGACTACTAACTTCTGTGAATACCGAAATGAGTAAGTTCATTCTGTGAATACCAAAATGAGTAAGTGTATTCTGTGAATACCAAAAGTACTAACTTTACGTTTTTGACGTAAGTTAGTTCTGTGAATCAGGCCCACTCTGTCTGATTCATATATATATTTAAAGCTGTTTTCTCAAACTGTAGTATAACACTAATCAGAATTCTACAGTTCATATAGGTACAAATAATCACTTCACTAGTCTCATCTCACTACCTTAGTACAATACATGCACCATGAGAAAGTATCACAGTCTGTTAAAGATATGAAGATACTTCACAGTTGTCAGGTTGATAAGCACAGATCCGCAAAAGGAAATATAACTTCATGCACCCTCAAATAATATCTTTAAAACAGTGGGGCATATTAGCAAGGGCACTATCGCCGCTTTAGCGGCACTTTTTGCCGCTTTAGCGGCACTTTTTGCCGCTAAAGCGGCGATATTTATATCGCCCTATCAGCAAACTGTCTCTAACAGCAGTTAGCGACAGTTTGCGGGCATTAGCGCCCGTTTTTTTACCGCTTTGCATGTCAGCGATATTTATCGCTAATGACATGCAAAGTGGGCGTTCCGACGAACAAACCTGGGAAACACTCGCTAACAGGCCTATCGCCTATTAGCAAGGTGGCCATGGCCCCAGTTAGCGACGTGAAAAGTCGCGCTAACCGGGGTCATCGCCATTTATTTAACACCTGCAATTAGCAGGTGTTAGCCATACCTAACATGGGGGGGATTATGCTGATACGACCACAGGGTCGTATCAGCAAGGTGTTCTCCTTCTCCATGCAACATCGCTGGTTTTTCAGCGATGTTGGCTCATTACCCCGCTATCGCTGGAATATTCATCGCCATAGCGCTAATCGTTGCTAATACAGCGTTAGCGTGGCGATATATTCCAGCGATAGCCGGCGATAAAAAAAATCACGCTAAGCAGGGTTAGCGATGATTATCGCCTCTTCTTGCTAATATGCCCCAGTATTTTAAAGACTGGAGAGTTCTTTTACGTTATATAGCTGAATTCCTAAGAATGCTTCTCTGTAAGTCAGTTTGGGCTTCATTCCTAAAATGTTAATAAATGATTACCAAGGTTTTCCACGAGTTCTGGCAACAAAGCTTGGTTGCAGCAAGAATGCATCGCGATTTCCTAACAAGGACATTATGAACCTAGGAATATTACACTCAATAACTTAAAAATGGCCACTGCCAGTCGCAAGCTTTGTGAGAGTTCTGCAGCTTCATTGGAAAGGTAATTTCTCATGTCCGAGCATCTGTCAAAGATGCAAAGCCTCTCTACAAGTGGCATCAACACACCTGAGGCTCTGTGACCTTTCCTTTCCCTGAAGGCGTGCATGGCCTGACAGTTCAGAGCCATCCGCTCATGTGCCTGTCAAGCACAGACAGGTAAGTGCAGGCCATAGATCATGACAGTTGATCTACCATCCTCCTAGCATTACCAACATCCTTTCTCTCTTCATTTCTGATAAATATATATAGGTTTTAATAAAGACAGTAATAGATCTATCAATATTAGCAATTGTAATCGCTATAATATTAATGACAACAAGAAAAGGAAAAATACCAAAGAATTAATCAATTGCCTTCAGGCCGATGATATGATTCAAGTGATTAAAAGTCCTACACTCAAATCTAGCCACGTTAGTTCTCGCTCCAGAATTCTGCATGTATTTTTATTTACTTAACTACTTGCAGTGCACTCTGATACCCACAAGGGCCTCCTGGTGCTAAAGAACACATTACATTAACAGTTTAGCGCATTAAGTGAAAACCCAAGTTTATAGATTCGTACAGAAAAAAGATGATTTGTTTCCAGCTATAATTATAAAGGAAGCCTATTCCAATACTATGCTGCCAGGTAGAAGGATGACCGACCACCTTGACGCACTCTTCTGATCGTGGTAGCAAATACTAAGGAAGCAGTCGAAGAGCAATTGGGAACAAAAAGGGATAATAAGCTGTAGAATAGAAAGGTGGCCTTTTTTCTGCAGAGAAGAAGGAGCGAGATGAACTTCTTGGTTTCTGTTCAGAAGAAAAGACGCACCCCAGTCACGAGCTTTATCACAAATATCAAAATTATGAAGACAGATGATAAAATTAGGGTGGGAAACCATGTCATAAGCAGCACTAGTAACTAATAAAATCATTGCTACTCCGAAGCTATGACCCAAGATAGAGTGCAGGTCCTATGAAACAGATTAAAATTGCAGACACTGTGCCAATTAGGCGTCTAAAACATACTTGACAACTATCTCGAAAGGTATGTGAAACCACAAATTCAGAGAGCTGTCTATTTATCTGAATGTTAATGATTTGTGCAGAAAAACTGAGAAATAGGTCTGTAGTTGTTAACATTAATTGGGTCAGCTGAAGAGTTTTTACAGCAGAACCACCAGCACCTCTTTCGAGGCCCGTGGGACACTCGCTCCAGAGTCACATGTTACGCAGAGTAGAAATAAATGAACCGAAAGGGTCCGGAGATTTATGCACAATGTCGGCTGGACAAGAATCAAGAGGGGACCCAGATCTAGTCTAAACTCAGCTGCAAACCTGTAACCTGGTGATGCCACCAGGAGCACTCGAACTAGGTGTGTGGCAGGGGCTGCAGTATCCCAGGCGGGGGACAGTTCAGAAAGATAATGGAGAAGAAAGACTCCTTTTCATGCAACATTAGCTGTTCGTTCAAATGCAGTCAATGGCAATTAGGGAGAGCTTAGAGAATAAACAAATCCACTTTCGCTTTTCATGGACATCTAAGTTCCCATTATGTGGCTTCAAAGTGATGGCATCTGCTAAAAAGCCTTATCATGCATGCTAAAGGCAGCAGAGCAACAACATCCTTTTAAAACTTTACACATTTTAAAACTAAGGATCATTCATACCTTCTAATTGTGGACTGTGGTGGCATGCAAGTTTCGAGTATGTTGAGGAAACAAACCAATGCACATTATGTTACCTTTGTGTGCACTCATGGCTATCACTCCGATTTATTACTGTTCACTATTAAATAACTCATTTTTTGAATATCCATCCTCTCCCACAAAAAATGCTCCCCACTTTTTGCTTATTTGCTGCAATTGTTTCTACAGTAACACCAGAATCTTTCAGAACCCATATTATTTAAATGAGCTGATGGAATTGGCCACCACCCCCAGTCACAAGTTGTTTCACTACTACTGGTTATCACAAGCTGATTGATGTTACTAATCCTCTAAGAAACGTGAGTCCTACTCCTCCAGACATTTCTAAAACTACGCTATATAGAAGTAAAGATGCACCTGCTTAAAAAGGACATGATAGTGCCCGTGTTCACCCATTATACAGACGTTCGTATAAGACCACCTTTAAAAGCATGAAAAGATTGATGCATACCAACTGTCTTTACATTACACTTTGCAGTGAGTTAAGAGTACTGAGGCACCTGAGTGTAGTTTTTTTCCCATTGCAAGTTCTTTCTTCCCCGACCCTCCTCATCGCCCTTGACCGCTCCTGGTGCAGTTACTATTTCTCGAGTCTAGCCTGAGACAGTCTGTTCTTCTGAACCAGCCATTCCCATTTTAGACCCGATTATTGGTTCAAAAATGATAACTGTTCCGCTTGCAACTAACTCTGAATTGAATTTTATATTTAGGGCTCCGGTTTTATGGTATTTCTTTCACATTTCCGTTTGTATTTATCCATATTTATTTTTTGCCCATCTCACAATTATCCATATTTAGTTTGAGAATTAATGGAGTCCTAAAATAGTATATTTCCATATTTATTTAACTGATAAACATGCACTCAAAATATGATGCCTATCCCATTTTAGAAAATTAAGCAGCAAATATAACAAAACACTACAACCACAGATAAATATAAGCATTATATACAAATATATACTAACAAATGCCTATATTTAAGGAAATCTGATCCTACTTTTTAACTCCCCATGCTATCTATCTCCTTAGTGGTCGGCCTGAAATTCATAAACAACAGCATGGAGAGTATCTCACAAAAGGTCAACTTTTTATATTTTTCTGCTTTTTAAAAATAAACACAGACAGTAAGCACATTTTTCTGTCTGTAGTTATCTGTAAAGATCAGTAAAAACGTAAAACTGGGAGCCTTAGATATATTTAATTTGGATGCTTTAGATAGGTCTTTCCAGGCCTCAATGCACTAGGCACTGGTAACTTAACTGTCACATAGTCTGAGAGTATCATAAATGCTTCTTACATACTGTATCTTGAAATATCAAAAACCAGGATAACACATAGCATCCGCAAAATGCGGTGTGATGCATTGTTTCTAAATGCGGTGTGATGCACGGTTTCTAAACACGTCTGCTATAGGGATACGAATGAAGGGGCAGATTTACAACTTCTGGCGCATCCCTGCAAATCAGCAGGGATGCGCCAGAATAGTTGCGACACGCAATTCTCTCCTTGCGCCACCACGGAAGCGCCGCATTTACAATGCGGCGCACCGTGGCGCAAGGAAAGGCCGATGCGTGTCGCATCCTGTGGCGCAAGGGCGGCGCATTGCTGGAGTCGTGTCGCAAGCGCGACGCAACTCCAGCAATGCTCGTGGGCCGCCCATCCCTAACGTGGTGCGCCACTCCTTACGCCTGCTTGAAGCAGGCGTAAGGATTCGTCGCAGCGGCGTCGGAAAAGTGACTGAGTGAAATCTTGTAGATTTCACTCAGCCACTCTGCGAGGCGTTCCTGCGCCGAACGCCCCCCTGCTCCGGAACGCCCACATGAAACCTGACGCAGGTTTCATGTGGCGCAGGGCTTTACTACGTGACGCATCTCCCTAGATGCGTCACGTTGTAAATACCCCGCAGCATGGCGCTGGCTTTACGCCGCCGTTGCGTCACAGAAGTGACGCAACGGCGGCGCTAAAGTGGCGCAAGGGGCTTGTAAATCTGCCCCGAAGTGCTCTTTTTTTGTTCTTTGCACACTGCATTTATGAATGACCTTTTCAAAGGTGTAATTGAGCCTATACACCAGAGGAGCAGTGGGGCCTAATGGCACCTAATTTAGATCTAAGAGACCACCTGGGTTCCATTCATTCTGTTGCTATTTGAAGCACTGAACATTTTTGCAAGGGACACATTGAAAATTCAAAGGAAATAACATTGAAAAGGTAACATTGAGGTTCAATTTTTTTTCATCATTAGCACTCTTTGGGACTACAGCGACTTGTGCTTTCAACAAAAAAGATTAATTCTCCCTTGGAGGCTCATGTTTTTTTTTGTTACTGGAGTCAGAGGTCAGAAGTGTGGTTAGCAACCAATTACCTTCGGTTTCTACGTGGCATAATTCCTGACAAAGTTTTTGACCTAAATTCAGTGTTGCTCTAAAGATTAGATAGCATTGCATTTGAAAAGAAGCACTGGCAAAGTAAATGGGTCTCGCCTTGTGCCCTATTTGTTTTGCCAGTGGTTTTTAGCGATGCTGTACACCATGGGTACTCACAAACATTTTCCCAGGGACCAAAATGTATGGAATGTGATGTGGCTGAGGGCCGCATTGATGCCAGTAGAGTGAGGTTCAGGCGAGAGGTGGATGTAAGGTGGGCGTTGATAGAGCGCAGCATGAACATGGTGTGGACTGTGAATCGTGGAGTTGTTTTGAGAGTCTCACTCCATAATACCCTCTAAATAATTCCCTAGTCTGTAGAAGAGACATGGATATGACTATACTGTGAAATTCTGTATCTTAGTCGCCATCCATCTACCACACTTTCTCTGCTTGCTATCGCTACCTTTAGCGAGTCAAATGGGCATAAGAAGTAACTTGCTTACTGAATTGGAATGAAATAAAACTTTAGGCCTCACAATCTCTTTATTCCTTAAGTCTTTTATCTGTAAACATTAGGAATGTTTAGAAACATGCTCAGTAAAAATAGCACGTGCTATAAAAACTCTTTGCAAACATCCCCCACTTTGTTGAGACTTGCACTATAAGTGTTGCTTGTAAAAAGAGCATATCGGGTGGTTCTTTTAATTGTTGCTTGTAATTTTTGTGCTTCGTGCACACACTTTCTTTTTGCTTTCAATTACATCACTGTGTATTTTTATATTCTTGTTAAAAGTGTCCCTGTGCTGTTTCCAGCGGGTCCTTGGTCCTAGGTCCTATTAACACCCATTATAATGCTTTGTTGAAATGTGAATTACAGCTGTAATACAGTAATCTGTGTATATGCATCATTGATGAAGACTAGTGATTTTCAGTACTTGTGTGTTAACAATTAAACCTGAAGTAAAAGCTGAGAAGTGTGTGCTAGATATTTGGGCAATGCTTTTTAAATTACAGTTTGCTGCTTCCTTCAAGACCTATGTAGAAGCTGGATCATTGAAAAGAAGTCTACCAAGAAGGGTTAATGCTCGAATGGCATCTTGCAATTGGTATGCACCAGTGGTGCTGGAATAATTTACAGAGGGGGGATTCTGCCATTAATGATATATTACTGAAGTCATAGGGATTGTGAAATATACATGTGTCACACAAGGAACAAGTGTAGCAAATGTATTCAGCAGGAGAGCTGTACAGTGTAGTATGTAGCTGGTGGTACATTTTGGAGCAAATTGTTGCAAATATTTTACTAAAGCATGGTATGGTTGCACAGTGTCATTTACAGAGTACACACTTTCCTCTGAAATGACCACTAAATGTACATAGACATGCAGTTTTACTGAAAACAACTATGCAGCATGAAAATGATACAATGTGGAAATCAGGTTTCAGAGAATATTTAATTTGTGCCCAAGTGCATTGATTTGTTTCGTTCGTATTAAAATCTTTATTTCCATCACACGTCCAAATTACAAAAAAGTATTCTTTTGTTCTGCTTTCCTAATTGCTGAGATATTATGAAATATTTGCACAGTTCATTTACAGGTATTCAAATTTTGCTGTGTGCTTGAAATAAAAATACATTCTGCAACCTTTCCTTTCACACTCGCTGGGCCTAGTAAGATTGTCTCACATTTCACTTTTCAAAATCCTCTCATTTTGCAGTTAGAGAAAGAAAACTAAACACCAACCTCCCTTTTTAAAAGAATAAACAACAATTTGTCAGAAGACATAGTCTGACATTTGACCTCTGTCTTTGAATGTACATTAAATGTGCCAAGATAAAAAAAACATCTAAAGGGCTCTTTATTGCTCATTCACTGAACTCCAGCTTGGTCACATGCATGCCTGATTGATAAATTCGTAGTGCTATAAATAAGTAGAATCAGTCATCCAGAAAGATAATTCTCTGAGGAAGAGTGAACTGCTTGAACACAATGTAGACAGGGGGCAGAAACTTAAAGTGGCCTGCCATGAGTGGTGCACTCCTTAGTAAATATACCATTGCTTGTCAATAATCACTTTTTACTTTGCCATCTTACCTTCATGCAAATACGAGTTATGTTCTTTCCTTAAAAGATATAGCACTGACTGAACATTCTAAATATTGTGCCTATAAACCTAAATCATGCTATAACAGTGTGCCATGACTGTTTGGCCATGTTATCCTCAACAAGTCAAAGCCCAAATATATCTTGGCAATTCAGTGCACTTTGCACTAGTACCCATCTCCTGGAAAGAGAGATAACAGGCAACACTTGCCAAAGGGCTGCTCAAGTTTTTCAGGGTTCCTCTGAAGCTGCAGATTGACAGACTTAGTTTCCCATCCTGCCTTGGACGGCCCATCCTGCCAACACTCAGTCCCTCCATTGTGGAGCTGTCTGGGAGGAATACACAACGGCCAACTGCTAACAACGCCTAGTCATGTGACCCAGAAAAGAGGCTGCAAGGACCTAAGGGTTAGGACACAAAAATGCCAACTTTCTAAAAGTGGCATTTTCAGAATTGTGACTTAGAATCTGACTTTACCTTTAAAGAGGATTTTAAATTACAATTCTGTAGACACGAAAAAATGACATTTCTACTTACTCTCATCATTTATTAAATGTAATAAGGTTATCCTATGTGAGAGGTAGGCCTCACAGCAATGAAAACGAGTTTGGGAGTTTTTCACCACCAGAACATGTAAACCTTACAATGTATTCAGGAGTGAGCACAAGCACTTTAGCACTGGTTAGCAGTGATAGAGTGCACAGAGTCCTATGTCCAACAAAAAAGAACTCAACAAAACAGGAGGGAGGAATGCAAAACATTTGGGGATGACCCTACAGAGAAAGCTAAGTCTAACACCAACAGTGGGACCTTTATGTCAAACTCTTATCAGTCAGTCAAACTCTGATGAATCAGGTATTAGTGGGATATGTGGCCCCAGTAGGTGCAAGAAATACCAAGAAGTGCTGAGCATTGCCCAACATCTCAGCATTACAATGAGCCATTGATAGATCAGTACAGGTTTGGACTGACTGTCTGTCTAGAAACTGATACCAGTGTTCTGGTAAGTGGTACTAAAAGTGTATGCGGAATTTGGAACAGGGAATTGTTCCGACGCCAAGTACACCAGCAACAGGTCTATTGTCTGCCTGATGGGTATTACGGTCTCTGGGAGAGAGAAGGCATCTGAAAGTCTGGAATCCAGAAGGGCCCACAACTATTATAATAACATGGCTAAACAAAATTGTCCACATTTTTGCAGATAACCTGATGGTAAAAGTTGCCATCACTTCTAGAGACGAGTGATATAACAATAACTTTGGCTCACCTGAATAAAAGGGATGAAGTGTCAAAGCTTAAGAAAAGGGAAATATTTCCTGATTGAACTCTAATGGCACCCCTTATCAGGCCACACCATCTTCAAAACCAACTGCATTATTTCCAAAGGACATCACAACCAACACCCCTGCTTGTCTTGGAGACAAGCTCACCATTTCTGCTGGTTTTCGGCACACCCACAATCAGGACACCATCTTACTGCAGACTAAGAAATGTAAAAGAAAAAGCAAGGTTGCAGCCTTTTCCATCTATGCACCTAGGATCTGGTACAACATCCATGTATCCATGGGGACTGCCCCTGTGGTGCTCCAATTTAGGAAAGAGTTGAAGGTATACCTCTTTAAAGAACACTACATCAAAATGCAATAACCACCACGAGCCCTCTCCTTTCACTTATTGACTTTATGCTTGACTTCGGCCCTGTGCAGGATTCCACTGCCTTTTGGCTAGGTTTGCACTTTAGAAAAATCCCATGCATACATACAAAATACAATCAGATTTGCATGCAGTGTTTATGAGAGAACATGATTGAAATAAAGCTGCTGCAGTGAGAGTAATAGTCAGGAATTAACTGAAAAATCTTCCTATACCAGTTAGAATTAAAGATCAATTACAACTTTATTGCAAATAAGTATACTTAAAATCTGTTAATTCTAATAATTAATACCATCATCGTGTTGGAAAGGTAAACTGCCTTATGGAAAATGTATAAGAAAAAATCATATGAAGTAAATACAGAAATGGCTCACCTGAAATAATATATTAGATCTAAACAAGTGCTAAACGAGAACCCGAGAAAAATTATCTGCATGTAGAAATTGCAGAAATGCTGCAAGTAGTGATGCAAAAGAAAAAAGAGGCCAAAAAAGAGTACAATTCAACCAAATCATATAGGTCAGTCAGAATTCTGAACTAGTCATGATTTTTATATAAATCACATTTAGTAAATTTGTAGGTACTCCAGAATGTAGCAGATTAGCCTGGGTCATAGTTTGAAGATAAGACTGTGCAGATCAGGCAAATGATAGAACAGGTTGGAGGATTAGCATCATGCATAATCTCTTGAATTCCACTATATGTGCTCAATGTCTATTTATCTGTGTCCACCTGGGAATTGTTCAGGCCGTTAAAATCTATTCACTCTGTGCAAACGGGTGCAACCATCCACAGTTGACTGTTTAACCCTGTTGGGTGCATGGGGGATGAACTGTCTGTCCTGCAGTGGGCCACCTCTCCATGTCATGCAGCGAGCCGCCTCTCCATGGTCTGGCATTAACCCTAATGGGTTGCCAGCCTATAGTTTGTTTTTCTCCCCGCCCCCTTGTCGAACACTCACCTCATGTCCCTGACTAGGGGATGACTGCTTCCTCTCTGGGAACATGAGTACAGGGACTCAAGGCAATCCTTTTGGGATCTCTTCATTCAAGTTTACTCTTTCCACACCTGCAGCTACACAGCAGTGACTCAGAAGAACCCATGGAAAGGAGAGTATTCTGGCCTTTAAATGAGGACGGTGCTTCTCCGAGAAAGGGACAAATCAGAAATGGCCATATCGCTGAAGGGATGTGTTAGACCTTCGTCTACCTAATCAAACCTTACCTGAGGTCCTGCACCTACTCAGGGACAGAACTCCAGCATATGGGGATTGCGGGGGTATTCAGGATGTCAAACTTACTCCACTACATTTCTCACCACAGGTATTTGGGCACTTGAGGGAAAAGGGAAGACTGCAGAGCTAGGGCATGGGGGAAGGATAAAGGAGTTGCCATGGTGATGCCAGCCATACTCCACTGCCAGTTCCCCCCATGGATGGAATTATTACAAGAGAGAACTTGGCACCTATATCCAAGGGACCCCAAGGGTAAGGATAAGTGAGGACTTCCCTTAATCTTATGGGAGAATTAAGGGAAACATTTCCTATTTTCAAAGATTGAGCAACTGGATCACAATTGGAATAGAACATTTTCTCATAACTCCTCTGAGGCATTTGGCTGTTCTGGCTATATTTTACAGATTGCACGTATGTACATTATTGTAATTGGGAATCTATCTTATACACTGCCTCCCTGGCCTCTCGTCTAGTTTGTGAGACTCTGTTTTTCCATTATATCCATGTCTGACATCTGTATGCGAAGAAGAACCTCCCGCACAGGTGAGGATTGATAACGAATCTCTAGCAGAGGTCATGATCCGCAGCGATTAAAAACAGGCCGCAGTCTCCTTTCTTCTAAAGCAAGCAGTCCTTTCTGAAGGAACCGTCAAATGTTAGGCCAATTTCGATCTCTCCAAATGCTTTGACATTTTTGAAGAGGGTTGTCCAAGAGGAGCTGCAAAATCACATAACTGAATCCTTTTTGTTCACCTTTAAGCAGACTTTTGACTAGAGCAGGACACTACATGAGTCAATTCTGGCTGACATTTGGAAGAAACTGGTTTGGAAAGAAGATCAATGGCATCTGGTGGCCCATATATTACTTGATTTGTCAGATACATGATCATGGGCTAGGTATCAGAGAGAACGACATCATTTTAGGAAGGTCCATCCAAACGAGACAAACTGGTGGTTTCTTACTTCCAGATAGACCACTGAATTCTAGGGTCAACCGAGGTCAATAATTACCTTTTTCCCTATTCACTGATTCTCTGCTGGCAGCCATGGTCAAGGGATACAGTGGGCATTTTCAGATGAAATTAAAACACACTTAGCTTTTGGACAGGTTGGAGAGTAAAATGGGGGAAAAGTGAATTTATACCAGTTTGTGTGATAGATGAAAGTGAACTCTCCGTAATTGGCAGAATACAGAGTTACAGCCATCTTTAACCTAAGTCCATGTTACTTCATACCTGATGCACCTTTATCAGCTTCTAGTCAGACAGAGCACTGAGCTCAAGGTACTCTGCTTGTAGCAGACTGAGAAAAGGACCACAACATATTAAGCAGAATTTTAGTAAACAGTCACAGAGCAGACTATTAAGAAAGAATGATAAACTTAGGTTGACTCTACCAAGATATATGAGAGACATTTCAGAAGAAAAGATGGTGAGCTTCCAGAGAGCTAAATTCTGAAATACATTGCCTCAAACAGTCGAAGACCATCACCAATTTATCAACTATCTTACGCAAATCCTTTGAGGAAAGCATAAGGTTAGCTGTATAGGAGATTTGATTGTGCCCAAAGAGCTGTGCCTTAAGAGGGCTCCGGGTTACATTAAAAGCAGAAAACAAATTTACCTCAACTGAACATAGCATATGATTACATTTAGAAAATTCCGATTTACAAGCTTATATCTCATAGTGACCTGCAGTTTGATTTTTTTGTACTAGTGTCTACTTCTATCTTTTTAGTTTGAGCTTTCTGCGTACATTCAGCTGTACTAATCGTTTAACTCTGCATGAGATAGAAAGCAAGCAGGAAATAATACATCTTTGCATCCTAGGAAGATTTACAATAAAAGACTATACCTGGAATTTGTCAAACAATGTATTAAACTGCCTCTGAATTCTAGAAAGGTTATACTGCCCAAGACAGCTCGGAGAAAGCTTCTGCTGCCCAGGCCCTATATCACTGGGTGAGTACAGCTGACAGAACAATCTACATTGCTGAATTCCTTGCACACTTAAAGGACACTGTTGGGAAAAGGTTTACACTGATGCCATGACATGCTATCTCACTAAAATAATACATTGCGAGAATACTTAAAATGGTGGATTCTATGAACATGGGGGGTGCTCGTGCAGAAATAGAACAATGCTACAGCACTACAACACTGAAGAAACACTGTGGAGATTTACATGAGGAAAACCAGCTGACTCCCCTCGCGGGTGCAAGAAAAAAGGCCTGTACTCTTAAACTATGACCATAAGCCGTCAGTCTCTGCCAGTCTGGTCAGATGGACCACTAACTATTACTAAGGGCATAATGCACTTGGTGCGCACCACTTCTCCAGCACAGACTTCTATGGAGCAACATCTAGATGAGCCCATTTTAATTGGCTTGCTACACAGGTTCACATTACAAGAATCCTATACACACTGCTGCAGGACTCATGTCCTGGGAGAGAAAGAGATGGTAAACGTGTATCTCACCATTGATACAAACAAACACACCACTCAGACAATTTGCCCACTCTGTGCTCTGAGCGGAGTGCCGAAAAACTCCACGAAGTGGCGCAAAGCAGGTTTTTTTCTCTTGAATGGCTCACTAATGGCAAGTTGGAGAGCGCTGGCGAGAAAAAAATCACACGCTAGATCTCCTCCCGGATAGATTTGTCATTGCGGGCGGTCTCGGTAGGTCACGCCTGCTCGCGTTGAGAAATCTGCCATTTGCGTTGAGGAAGCTGCAGCTTGAGTAGAATGTCTACTCGAGGGGCAGAAAGCAGCAGGGCCCTCTGGCGCAATAGGTAATGCTGTTCGGGCTGATTTTACAGCGGAGGACAAACTCCCGGCGCTAAAAAACAGTGCGAGCTGCACGACTTGCCAGGCTCCACCACAGGCGGAACTCCGCAGAGTGCGGCAGAGTTTTTCTGGCACTTTGCAGAGTTCTGCAGAATAAACTCGAACTCCGCCCAAGCCTACATATAATCCCTGCTTTGACTCTCAAATATTTACACAAACTTGCGTTTACACAATGTACACAATGCACACATACAGTACTCACAACCTATTCGTATTCACACCATTGACACACACAGCTAAATCTCAAGTCAACTGCATACAGTCACAAACACCATTCATACGTTATTTGAACCCAAAAAACATTCACCTATACTTTTTGCGAACACCACTCAGACATACAAAGTTTGGAGTCACTGTTCTTTACCACGCTATTCCCACTGCCTCACCGACACTATTCAGACCAACATCACCCATATGCATACACACAAACATCGCCCAGACATGCTTGATAAAATTCCTAGAGTTGCTAGTTTAAAAAACAGCATTTAAGAAACGGTATCAAAACCTTCTCTTCATTTGTGAAGAACTTCCTTGTACTTGTCTCATATGGACAAAGAGGTGGACTAACTGTGTGCTTGAAACGGATACCAGTGCTGATTAATTTCTAGTCGGTGTTATGTTTTTAAAAAGCTCTGTTAAGCTAAACTATAAACATATCACCTACTATGATGAATGCAGCCTGTGGGGAAAGGTCACAGGATTCTAGCACAGAAAAATTAAGTTACGTTTCTCAGTGCTTGCAGTCCAATGTTATTTAGTTGTTTGCCATGAGCACCATCTTTGTCTCCCTTTTTAGGTCGAGTCTAGCGGCAGCGTGCAGGCACTGCTCACTCTTCGAGACTGCTGTAGTAGAGTATGGGAGAGAAGCCAGGGCCCACTCTCCGCCCATATTTTTCATTGGCCTGTGTCATTGTCTTTCGTAAATGCTGCCTTTGGATTCGTTAATAGGCTTGTTAGTCTCTCCTTAGTACAGCCTTGTCTTCATTTGTAACCTCCCATGGTTACTGACCCCTTTACTTCGGTTGGTACACAGGACCTGTTATTTAGTCTGTAAGCACTATTTACTTTATTGAGTTTCTCTTACTGCAGGCCGGACATGCGCTGCATCAGCTGAAACTGCTTGTGTTTTTTAAGCAGCAAGGCCGCCCCCGTAACACAGGCGCCCGCTTTCAATCACTTTAACCCGGCATTATCTTGTGTCTGTTTCAACCCCCCAAGTAAAATGGATTTAGAAATGATTAGCGAATTAAGTCATGTGAATTCCAGGTAGCAAATAGTCGTGAGCTAATGGGCTGAAGCTGACAACAGCAGACCTTTGTTACATGTCATCTGCACTAAAGCCACCTGACAGGGTTGTTTTCAAAAGCCTGTTTTATTAACAACAACAACACCACCACCACCACCAATACCACCACCACAAATACCACCACCAATACCACCACCACCAATACCACCACCGATACCACCAACACCAGCACCAATACCACCACCAATACCACCACCAATACCAGCACCACCACCAACACCACCACCAATACCACCACCACCACCAATACCACCACCACCAACAATACCACAACCACCACCACCAATACCACCACCACCAGTACCACCACCAATATCGCCACCACCACCAATACCACCTCCATCAGTACAACCACCACCAATACCACCACCAATACCAATATTTCCACCACCAATCCCAACACCACCACCACCAATACCACCACTACCAATATCACCACCACAAATACCACCACCACCACCAATACCACTACCAATACCACCACCAATACCACCACCACCAATACCACCACCACCAGTACCACCACTACCACCACTACCACCACCAATACCACCACCACCACCAATACCACCACCACCACCAATACCACCAATGCCAACACCAATACCACCACCACCACCAACAATACCACCACCAAAACCACCACCAATACCACCACCAATACCACCACCACCAATACCACCAATACCAATACCACCACTACCAATACCACCACCAATACCACCATCAATACCACCATCCCCACCAATACCACCAATACCACCACTACCACCAATACCACCACTACCAATACCACCACCACCACCAATACCATCGCCAATACCATCTCCAATACCACCAATGCCACCACCATCACCAATGCCACCAATACCACCACCACCACCAATACCATCACCACCAATACCACCACCACCAACACCAATACCACCACCAATACCACCATCACCAATACCACCACCAATACCACCACCACCAATACCAGTACTACCACCACCAATACCAATACCACCACCAATACCACCATCACCACCAAAACCACCACCAATACCACCACCACCAATACCACCACCTCCAATACCACCACCACAAATATCACCACCACCACCAATACCACCACCACCACCAATACCACCACCACCACCAATACCACCACCACCAATACCAATACCACCACCAATACCACTACCACCAATACCAGTATCACCACCACCAATACTACCACCAATACCACCACCAATACCACCACTAATACCACCACCACCACCAATACCACCACCAATACCACTACCACCAATACCAACACCACCACCACCAATACCACCACCAGCAATACCACTACCACCATCAATACCAATACCGCCACCAATACCACCACCAGCAATACCAATACCAATACCACCACCACCAATACCACCACCACTACCAATACCACCACCAGCAATACCAATACCACCATCAATACCACCACTAATACCACCACCACCAATACCACCACCAATACCACCACCACCAATACTACCACCAATACCACCACCAATTCCACCACCAATACCACCTCCAATACCACCACCAATACCACCACCACCAATACCACCAATACCATCACCAATAACACCACCACCAATACCACTACCACCAATACCACCACTACCAATACCACCACCACCAATAACAATGCCACCACCACCAATACCTATACCACCAATACCACCACCACCACTACCACCACCACCACCAATACCACCACCACCAATACCACCACCACCACCAATAAGACCAATACCACCACCAATACCACCACCACCACCAATACCAATACTACCACCACCAATACCAATACCACCACCACCAATGCCACCACCACCACCAATACCCACACCACCAATACCACCACCACCACTACCACCACCACCACCAATACCACCACCACCAATACCACTACCATCACCAATAAGACCAATACTACCACCAATACCACCACCACCACCAATACCAATACTACCACACCAATACCACCACCACCAATACCAATCCCACCACCAATACCAATACCACCACCACCAATACCAATACCGCCATCAATACCACCACCATCAATACCACCACCACCAATATCACCAATGCCGTCACCACCAATATCAACACCACCAATATCAACACCACCAATATCACTACCACCAATACCACTAATACCAATGCCACCACCACCAATACCACCAATACTACCACCACCAGCAATACCACCACCACCAATACCACCATCCCCAATACCAATACCACCACCACCTATACCACCACCAGCAATACCAATGCCACCATCAATACCAATACCGCCACCAATACCACCACCAGCAATATCAATACCACCATCAATACCAATGCCACCACCAATAACACCACTACCAATACCACCACCAATATCATCACCACTACCAATACCACCACCAATACCACCACCAGCAATTCCAATACCACCACTAATACCACCACCACTAATACCACCACCACCAATACCACCACCAATACCAATACCACCACCAATACCAACACCAATACCACCAACACCAATAACACCAATACCACCACCACCAATACCATCACCACCCCCAATACCACCATAAATATCACCACCACCAATACCACTACCACCAATACCAATACCACCACCACCACCAATACCACCACCACCAATACCACCACCACCAATACCAATGCCACCACCACCAATACCACCACCTATACCACCACCAATACCACCACCAATGCCACCAACACCCCCAATACCCACACCACCAATACCACTAACACCAATACCACCACCACCAATACCACCACCACCACAACCAATTCCACCACCACCACCACCAATACCACCACCACCACCACCAATACCACCAATACCACCACCACCACCAATACCACCATGAATAACAATACCACCACCAATACCACCACCACCAATACCAGTACCACCACCACCAATTCCAATACCACCACCAATACCAATACCACCACCACCAATACCAATACCGCCACCAATACCACCACCAATACCACCACCACCACCAATACCACCAATGCCACCACCACCAACACCACCACCAACAATCCCACCAATACCAACACCACCAATACCACCTCCACCAATACCACCAATGCCAATGCCACTACCACCAATGCCACTAATACCAATGCCCCCAAGTAAAATGGATTTAGAAATGATTAGCTAATTAAGTCATGTGAATTCCAGATAGCAAATAGTCGTGAGCTAATGGGCTGAAGCTGACAACAGCAGACCTTTGTTACATGTCATCTGCACTAAAGCCACCTGACAGGGTTGTTTTCAAAAGCCTGTTTTATTAACAACAACAACACCACCACCACCACCAATACCACCACCACAAATACCACCACCAATACCACCACCACCAAAACCACCACCAATACCACCACCACCAATACCACCACCGATACCACCAACACCAGCACTAATACCACCACCAATACCACCACCAATACCAGCACCACCACCAACACCACCACCAATACCACCACCACCACCAATACCACCACCACCACCAATACCACAACCACCACCACCAATACCACCACCACCAGTACCACCACCAATACCGCCACCACCACCAATACCACCTCCACCAGTACAACCACCACCAATACCACCACTAATACCAATATTTCCACCACCAATACCACCACCACCACCACCAATACCACCACTACCAATATCACCACCACAAATACCACCACCACCACCAATACCACTAACAATACCACCACCAATACCACCACCACCACCACCAATACCACCACCACCAGTACCACCACTACCACCAATACCACCAATGCCATCACCAATACCACCACCACCACCAATAGCACCACCAACAATACCACCACCAAAACCACCACCAATACCACCACCAATACCACCACCACCAATACCACCAATACCAATACCACCACTAACAATACCACCACCAATACCACCATCAATACCACCACCCCCACCAATACCACCAATACCACCACTACCACCAATACCACCACTACCAATACCACCACCACCACCAATACCATCGCCAATACCATCGCCAATACCACCAATGCCACCACCATCACCAATGCCACCAATATCACCACCACCACCAATACCATCATCACCAATACCACCACCAACACCAATACCACCACCAATACCACCATCACCAATACCACCACCAATACCACCACCACCAATACCAGTACTACCACCACCAATACCAATACCACCACCAATACCACCATCACCACTAAAACCACCACCAATACCACCACCTCCAATACCACCACCACAAATATCACCACCACCACCAATACCACCACCACCACCAATACCACCACCACCAATACCAATACCACCACCAATACCACTACCACCAATACCAGTATCACCACCACCAATACTACCACCAATACCACCACCAATACCACCACTAATACCACCACCACCACCAATACCACCACCAATACCACCACCACCAATACCACCAATACCAATACCACCACTACCAATACCACCACCAATACCACCATCAATACCACCACCCCCACCAATACCACCAATACCACCACTACCACCAATACCACCACTACCAATACCACCACCACCACCAATACCATCGCCAATACCATCGCCAATACCACCAATGCCACCACCATCACCAATGCCACCAATATCACCACCAATACCATCATCACCAATACCACCACCAACACCAATACCACCACCAATACCACCATCACCAATACCACCACCAATACCACCACCACCAATACCAGTACTACCACCACCAATACCAATACCACCACCAATACCACCATCACCACCAAAACCACCACCAATACCACCACCTCCAATACCACCACCACAAATATCACCACCACCACCAATACCACCACCACCACCAATACCAATACCACCACCAATACCACTACCACCAATACCAGTATCACCACCACCAATACTACCACCAATACCACCACCAATACCACCACTAATACCACCACCACCACCAATACCACCACCAATACCACCACCACCAATACCAACACCACCACCACCAATACCACCACCAGCAATATCACTACCACCATCAATACCAATACCGCCACCAATACCACCCCCAGCAATACCAATACCAATACCACCACCACCAATACCACCACCACTACCAATACCACCACCAATACCACCACCAGCAATACCAATACCACCATCAATACCACCACTAATACCACCACCACCAATACCACCACCACCAATACCACCACCAATACCACCACCAATTCCACCACCAATACCACCTCCAATACCACCACCAATACCACCACCAATACCACCACCACCAATACCACCAATACCATCACCAATAACACCACCACCAATACCACTACCACCAATACTACCACTACCAATACCACCACCACCAATACCAATGCCACCACCACCAATACCACCACCAATACCTATACCACCAATACCACCACCACCACCAATGCCACCACCACCACCAATACCCACACCACCAATACCACCACCACCACTACCACCACCACCACCAATACCACCACCACCAATACCACCACCACCACCAATAAGACCAATACCACCACCAATACCACCACCACCACCAATACCACCACCACCAATACCAATACCACCACCACCAATACCAATCCCACCACCAATACCAATACCACCACCACCAATACCAATACCGCCATCAATACCACCACCATCAATACCACCACCACCAATATCACCAATGCCGTCACCACCAATACCACCAATATCAACACCACCAATATCACTACCACCAATACCACTAATACCAATGCCACCACCACCAATACCACCACCACCAATACTACCACCACCAGCAATACCACCAATACCACCAATACCACCAATACCACCACCACCAATACCAATACCACCACCACCAATACCACCACCAGCAATACCAATGCCACCATCAATACCAATACCGCCACCAATACCACCACCAGCAATATCAATACCACCATCAATACCAATGCCACCACCAATACCACCAATACCACCACCACCACCAATATCATCACCACTACCAATACCACCACCAATACCACCACCAGCAATTCCAATACCACCACTAATACCACCACTACTAATACCACCACCACCAATACCACCACCAATACCAACACCAATACCACCTCCAATACCAACACCAATACCACCACCACCAATAACACCAACAACACCACCAATACCACCACCAATACCATCACCACCCCCAATACCACCACCAATATCACCACCACCAATATCACCACCACCAATACCACCACCACCAATACCAATACCACCACCACCAATACCACCACCACCAATACCACCACTACCAATACCAATGCCACCACCACCAATACCACCACCAATACCTATACCACCACCAATACCACCACCACCAATGCCACCAACACCCCCAATACCCACACCACCAATACCACTAACACCAATACCACTAACACCAATACCACCACCACCAATACCACCACCACTACCATCAATTCCACCACCAGCACCAATACCACCACCACCACCAATACCACCAATACCACCACGAATACCAATACCACCACCAATACCACCACCACCAATATCACCACCATCACCAATACCACCACCACCAATATCACCACCACCAATACCAATACCACCAATACCAATACCACCACCACCACCAATACCACCAATGCCACCACCACCAATACCACCACCAATACCACCAATACCAACACCACCAATACCACCACCACCAATACCACCACCACCAATACCACCACCACCAATACCACCACCACCAATACCACCACTACCAATACCACCACCACCAATACCAGTATCACCACCTCAGCACCTCTCGCTCACTAGTAATAGCAGGGGCACTGTACAAGGTGGGAGCTGCAGCCGAGATCATCCCTCCCTCCCTTCATGCCTGCCATAAAGCACACCTGCCCTGCACCAGGTGGTGAAGCCAGGGCCCTACTACAGCTGGAGTGTTTTTTATTAGGCCAAAGATAGCAATGACATTACGCAAATCCACACTGCACACTCAAATCATGGAGAGGGCAGGAATAGCCCGCCCCCCCTCCTGAGTCGCGACAGTGTAATCACAGAGCGAAAGGTGTTGGAGCACTTTGTTAGTGTTTATAGCTTGAATCATATGTAACTCTCACTTCACACTTTGTGTCTGTGTAATTTACAACACTTACACATCTTCTTCACAGCACTATTTATCACTACTTTGAAGATGTCGCAGGCCGGTCTCTTCCTCTGATATTTACAATCTAACAAGCAGTTGAGAAGGCCCTTTATTACAATGCAATAGGTTTCGCATTTGCGAGAGTTTAAGCTATTACTATTGTAAATGACAATGCCTTTTATTTATGTTTTTAAACCCAAAACATAAATAAAAGGCATTGTCATTTACAATGCCAATAGCTCAAACTTGCTTGAATGCGAGACCTGTTGCATTGCAAATGCTTGTTAGAGTTAAGGTTAGTTCTACTGTTTACTTGTTCAGTCATTGGCAGTTATGCAACATCCCAGTGCCAATCACTTCAAGGCTTCGCTCAGAGTACAAAAAGAACAAACAGTGAAGTTGAGGCAGATTGTCCGTCCTCATACAGGATGCTAAAGCAAGCCTTTCTCTGCTCCCAGATGCATTATCCATGCTTCTACTACATGACAGAAGGCACATACAATCTCCAGGTATTAGCCCTCCCGGGAAACCTTCTGTATTCCCAGGGGCGGTTCCTCTATTGGAGCATTTAGAGCGTTGCCCCCCTGTATCTTTTGCCCCATATTAAACAAATGCTAAATTACCTTTTGTTTCTTTCTGCATCACTTTTAAATCAGACTGGGTGCTTCTCTGCATGAGGGCGGGGGTGGAGCTTAATCGATTGGCAGAAGGCTTTCTAGTCTTTAAGTGCGCATGTCGAGTTGGACGGCTACCTTCCTGTGTCCAGCCTGACATGTGCATTTGAAGCCTCTCCTATCTACACATTTTTAGGACCCTGGGAAATCGCAACCCCATCCCCCCAGTCACCTAAGGAGCGCTTGGTGATCCTGCCCAAGCCAATCCGGATGCTGCTTACTGATATATAAAGATCTAGGGAGCAGCGTCTGGATAGGCAGTATCACAGGAAGTATGAGTAGAGAGGCGGGCCTCTAGTTCTGACTCCCGAACATGGCATTGCACGCAAGAGAAGCTAGTGTCTGCCTACCTTGCTGGCTTCAGCAATCAGCACACAAGGACACCGTGGAACTGGGTGGACTTGCTGGCTTAAATTACCATCAGTGACCAGATTAAATGAAATAACTAAGTCAGTGTCACTTCTTGTGGAGCATGGAGCAAGTACAGTTTAATTTGCATTAATTAGTGTCCACCCACTGCTTACACCGTGACTAAGGTGCAAGTTCTTCTTTTATGCTATTTTTTTATAGTGCAAAAACGACCTGACCTAATGGTATTTATGCGCTTTACCTGACCTAAAGGTACTACATTACAGAAGTTCAAATTCAATTTGAAGACACAGGAAGGTTAAGTGATTTGGCCAGCGCTTCAAATGGAAAAATAAAAGTGCAGGTACTCTGTAGCAGAGTACCTGCTTGTTTCTGAGAAGTGCCGGAACTCTCCAATTAAAAGTATGAAGTTTTTCTTGAGAAGTGCAGGTACTCTCTCTCTCAAAATAAAAAAGTGCCGGTACTCAGTACAGCCCAGTACCGGCCCATTTAAAGCACTGTGTACAACATCACCGCATACCTTGTAAAAAGAGTCACTGTGAGATGAAAACAACACTCTTTGATGTGCAATGAACCACTCCTCCCCATCTTCCAGCCTTGACTTATTTATTCAGCTTTTGCCAGATGTAAGCTTTAGAATGAAGCTGCAATAAGACAATTTGCCACATGTTTTTTTCAAAATTTTCTCTGAGGGGTGAGAGAACCCCCTTTATTTTGCTTAGGCTCGCTCGCTTCACGATATAACTCTCATCTCCAGCTTTTACTCCTCACCACTTTGAGATGTCACCAGCCGCCACTGTGTATTCCCTCCAGAAAGAGCTTGGGGACAAAGGAGCAAGGGCTAGGAACAAGTGGGAGATAGCCTGTCCAGACTGTTGCTCTGTAGGCAAAAGCCACCCTGTATCTGGCATTCAGTGATCCACAGAAAGATATTTGCATTATCTAAGGGTAATTCTGATGACAAGGGTAGCGAACGTGACCACAATCATTCTTGTGCTCACAGGTGTCCTGATATTTGCGATCATGATTTCAAATGCAATCTAGATAATGTTTACAAACCTTCACAGTCATAAAAAGAAATAAAAACTAAGGGTCCCCATTTACCAGAGGCACCACGCTTATATGGAGATGCGAGTAAGCATTGCCCTGGGCGCAGCTACTATACCCCAAAACTTCAAAATGTATGATGAGGGGTGAAACCCCGAAACCAGTCCTAGGATGCTTGTTTTCCAGTCCAGGGAAAACCTGGCCTGGCAGTTCTGGCTGGACTGTTCCCATGGGGAACAGTGTCAAGACTGATTTGCATATGGCTGGGTTTGAACTGGAATGGCATGGGGAGCAAAAAAACAATGGGTTTAGGCCCAGATCTCTGTACTGGGATGAATGTTTGACATTGTTCAACATTCTGTCCATCACATGTTATTTTTGCATTACTCACAGGATTATTACATACCCCGAGGCAAAGGGGGAGGCTGGACCAGGGCTACCCAATTCAGCCTCCGCCACCACCCTGGTGCCTCCTCAAAGGTGGAAGTAGTCCAGGTGAAGCAGCATCCAGCCAAGGGGCTTGTTTTCCACACTAGGAGCCCCCTCCTTGTTACCCGATACTAGGTCAGGATAGATAACCATGGCAAGAAAGGCTACATGTCCGACCATCAGGACACCCCCTAAGGGAATTGTCCCTTCCAGTCAGATGGGAAAAATCCCTGGGCCGGGAGTGGACAGGCTATCCCCTACACTCCCTTACCTGTGGGTCTGCTCGAGCGATCAGGAAAATGTGAAAGCACCATTAAAGGGACCAGGGCAACCACGAATGTGCAGGAAGTGCCTGATGGGGAAAGAACTCAGCCATGGGACCCTAGGGAAATCCAACTGAGTGATTGCACCAGTAAGACAAAAGGTGGGCAGCCTCAAACCATCATAGAGTGCCACTACTGCCTCCGAAGAAACCACTAGGCTGCCCATTCTCCCTTCAAGGTGTACAATGAATGCAATAAACTGTCATCAGGGTAACCCCCGCAGAATCCCTGCACAAATGGCAAACCCCAGAACCCCCCTTACTTGCAGTGAATACAGTCACCAGCACCTACTACACACTCACGTCCGGAAACTCACCACAAAAGGAAAAAAGCAACATCATAACTTTAGGGTTGACTCAAAATTTTTAATTTAAACCACGACAGTAAGAATAACTCAAAACCTTCATTTAACAGCAACAGTAGGGATAACTTCAGACCTTTAACACCAAACAGTAGGGATAATGTAAACTCTAAGTGCACACAGGAAAACCTCAGGACGGCCGTGCCATATCAACCGGGAATCAGCAATAATAATACCAATGTATTCAGTGATCCATGTTCATATGATAATATTATTGTCTCAAATAAAAACAATGACAGCTGTATCATTAACCCCTTCGCTGCTAGGCCTTCCCTCCCCCACCCCCTGTGCTAAGCCTTTTTTTGGCTATTTGGGGTAGTTCGCGCTTAGGCCCTTGTAACTTTTTGTCCACATAAATTATCCACGTCAAATTTGCGTCTTTTTCTTCCAACATCTTGAGGATTCTAATGGTACCCAGGGTTTGTGGATTCCCTTGGAGGGGACTGGGAAATTGGCCAAAATACACCTAATTTTTGTTTTTTTTCCAAAAAATTTGAAAAAAGTGCTGCAGAAGAAAGCATCTGATTTTTTCCCTGCAAAAAGGTATCAACAAAGAGTTTTTGGTGCTAAAATCACCATCTTTCCTGATTTCAGGAACAGGCTGACTTTGTCAGAAAATCACAATTTTCTACACAGTTTTGGCATTTTACTGGGGCATAGCCTATTTGTCCTATTTTTTTGTGCTTTCAACTTCCTTAGTTAGTGGTAGAAATGGGTGTGAAAGCAATAATGGATCCCGTAAAACTATACATGTCTGAAAAGTAGATAAAATTTGGAATTCATCAAGGGGTCATTTGTGTAGATCCTTCAAGGTTTTTCTATAGGAACTAACAATTGAAATAAAAACATATTGAAATTGAGTTAAACAAAACAGTCTTTGTGCCAACGTTTTCACCTGTAACTTCTTCAAAGTATGGCAAATGTTTAAAAGCAATATACCGTTATATCCGTTGGACTCTTCTGGTTGCGGGGATATATAGTAATTGTAGGTTCACCAAGAACAAGATATCCAGAGCCAATAACTGAGCTGCGTCTTGCAATGTTTTTTTATTGTGTATCGGGTATATAGCAACTCATTCGGTAAAATATAAAGAGTGAAAAATAGGTACAGAGAAAACCTATATATTTCTGAAATGGGAACAAAATATATAGTTTAGAAGCAGTGGTTATTTGCACATCTCTGAAATTTTGGGTACCCATACAAGCATATAACTTAGAGGACATTTTTCAAAATGGCTTCTTTTTTACACATTGTCTTACATTTGGAAGGCAGAAATGCAAAGAAATTCCATTGGTAATAACACTTGTTCTTCTATTCTGTATTTCCCTAAGTCTCCCAATAAAAAGTGTACCTCATTTGTGTGGGTAGGCCTAGTGCCTGCAACAGGAAATGGTCCAACAAGCAACATGGACACATCACATTTTTCCAGTGACTACTCACCCTTTTTTCGCAATGTGCCTAGCTGTGGATTTTGGACCCTAGCTCAGCCCGCACCTAGGGAAACCTAGCAAACCTATACATTTTTGAAAACTAGACACCCAGGTAAATCCAGGATGGGGTGACTTGTGTGGCTCTCACCAGGTTCTGTTACCCAAAATCTCTGGCAAATCCCAAACTTTGTAAAACAAAAAGACATTTTCCTCACTTTGTGGGATGGAAAGTTCTGGAATCTGCAGGGAGCCACAAACTTTCACCCAGCCAGCATTCCCTCTAGTCTCTCGATAAAAATGGTACCTCAATTGTGTCGGTAGGCCTAGTACCAACGACAGGAAACGGCCCAATAGCAGTGTGGACACATCACATTTTTGCAGTGAAAACCCTTTTTTCGCAATGTGCCTAGCTGTGATTTTGGACCCTAGCTCTGTCAGCAGCTAAGGAAAACTAGCAAACCTATACATTTTTGAAAACTAGACATCCAGGGGAGTCGATTATGGGGTGACTTTTGTGGCTCTCACCAGGTTCTGTTACCCAGAATCCGTTGCATACCTCAAACTTTGTAAACAAAACACATTTTCCTCACATTTCTGTGATGGAAAGTTCTGTAATCTAAGGGGAGCCACAAACTTCCACCAACCCAGCATTCCCCCAAGTCTCCCAATAAAAATGGCAACTCACTTGTGTAGGTAGGCCTAGTGCCCGCAACAGGAATGGCCTAAAATTTACTGTGGAGACTTCAAAATTATCGATTACAAAAAGACCTTGTTTTGCAAGGGAGTCACCTGCGTTTTTGATCCCGGGCTCGGCGGCCATCTAGGGAAACCTACCAATCCGAGACATTTCTGTAAACTAGACACCCGGTGGAGTCTAAGGAGGTGTGACTTGCATGGATTCCCCAATGTTTTCCTACCCAGAATCCCCTACAAACCTCAAATTTAGCTGAAAAAAATCTAATTTCTCTCACATTTCTGTGTGGGAAAGTTGTGGGATCACCGGGCTGACACAAATGTCCTACCACCCAGCATTTCCCCAGGTCTGCCGATAAAAATGGTACCTAACTTGTGTGGGTGGGCCAAGTACCCGCAATAGGCAAGGGCCCCAAACGTATTGTGGAGACATCAAAATTATCTATCACAAAACAACCTGGTTTTGCAAAGGGGGCACCTGCGTTTTTGGTCCCGGGCTCAGCAGCCATCAAGGGAAACCTACCAAACTCACACATTTCTGAAAACTAGACACCCTGGGGAGTCCAGGGAGGTGTAGCTTGCGTGGATCTCCCAATGTTTTCCAACTCAGAATCCCCTGCAAACCTCAAATTTAGCTAAAAAAATCACTGTGCCGGCACAAACATCTTACCACCCAGCATTCACCTTGGTTCCCAATAAAAATGATACCTCACTTGGGGGTGGGGGCATTGGCATGCCCTTTCTGGGCAGCCCCCACCCATACCTATAATAACAATATATAATCCCTGGTGCCTAGTGGGCAGATAAGGGGCTATTGTCCCATCTGCCTCCGGGGAGGGGGGGGCAAAAAGACTGTGGGAATTTTTGTTTGGAGTGTGGGCATTGTCATGCCCATTCTGGCAGCCCCCACCCCTACCTATAAAAAAAACCTAATCCCTGGTGCCTAGTGGGTTTTCTGCCTCCCCGGGGGCAAATCAGGGGCAATTGCCCCCATCTTCCTCCTGGGGGTGGCAGAAAGACTTTGGCATTTTTAGGAAGGGGAGGGTGGTTGCATTGGAATACCCGTTCTTGGCAGTCCCCACCCCTAAACTATAAAAAAAAAATCCATGGTGTCTAGGGTGCTTTCTGCCCAGAAGATTAAATATGCCCATTTCAATATGGGGGAGGAAAGACCCTTACCCAAAGGGCTCGCTCCCCCCTCCCTGGTGCCTAGTGGGTAGATCCCTGCTTGGGAATCGTCGCGGTGCTAGGGGGACTGAGATAGCCCCACGAGCGCCGAAACAGTGAAACTGAAACTAAGTTTCAGTTTCAATGCAATGACATCAGCGAGCCATACGCACAATCATCATTACATTGGAAAAAAAATGCCTCTGGAGGTTGGGGAAGCTCTCAAACAAAAAAAGGAAACAGCAGAGGGATTCAGTGCGCTTGTGCACATGACGGAATGGTTCCGTCATGAGCACCCAAGCACTGGTGCTCATGACGGAACCATTCCATCATGAGCACCGAAAGGGTTAATATCAGTATAAACTATTTCAATGTACAAAATGACAACTGTATGCGTAGTAAGGTTGATATCAGAAAGCATGATACCAGTGGCTGCCATATTACTTTTCAGAGTTCCAATTAACTCACCTCATTGCTGTTAGATTCACCCAAGGTGACCTCTCCAACAGCCCAGAGTCAGAGATATGTGGTTAGGCAGGTCCTGCAACCCATGCCCACGCTTATCGATAACAGGTCAGCTGTGGGGTCCCTCATAAATTACAGGCAAACACACACACAGGGAAAACCCTGATCGATTTCACAGATAGATAGTTGCACCACGAATAAGTCCGAGATAATTGGCCCCAATAAAACCTGTTTGGCCAAAGGCTTGCATTCCCCAGAAATACCACAAAGCTATATACCACATGTAGATAAGTACACTCAATCGATCAGGACACGACATGCACACCACACGTAGTAATCATGCGCTCCTCACACCGAACATCTGGACACATTCACGCTGACCCACATTAGCTCTCCCCGAGGTCGAGAGCCATCTGTATCCTTATCAGATGTACACATGTGATTGATTTGTGACTAAGATACCCTTTTGGAATGTAGAGAACATTTTATTGTACCTCATGAACTGTAAAAATTGACCGTCAAAACTTTGTACATGAGAGATTTTGAGCAGATGCATTCTGTCCATGCTCTCCTGGCCACAGCATTTAATTAAACTAACATGTTCCTGTTTTGCCAAAACGCCTCTTGTCTTTTCATTTCATTAAGGTAAATTCATATCCAAGCAAAAATTTCGCTCAGATACGTCAAAAAACACCAATGTTATAAGCCATCCCAAATTACCTTTATATAGGGTAATCTATAGAACAATTACTATAGGATGTGATTGCCGACTTTGTATTAGATAAATTATCATAATCCATTGAATTTCCTGTCACATCCCATATGGTAGACAAGTGGTCTGGAAACAAGAGACAATTATTTTTTAAATGGCACCAGATAACAACACTTTTATATTCACCTCCCTAATTACAAGCTAAAAAAGAGGTCACATAGAAAATGTCAGAAAGTAGCTTTTGGCAGTAAGCCAGCATAATTGACGCATGTGATCCTGGGTAAAAATAAAAATAAAAGCATGAAATGGAAATAAAATTAAAATGTTATCTTTGTGTTCCAGGAGGGGTCCAAAGGCTGGACTAGCAGAAAATGCTCGATTTATGATCTGACACTTCTTCAGGAAAGGATTTCAGCACGCAAATAAAGACGCATTACTAACAAAAAATCGGAAACAAAAGGATTATTCTATCAATTCCAATAAGCCAGGATGCAGCCAGTACCAATCAGGAGAGGAATCACTACTTTGGTGACCCCTTGGGGGCAGATCTACAAGAAACTAACGCAGCGCAGTGCTGCAAGTCATTTTGCTGCGCCGCACTGCGTTAGTTTCGAAGCACAGGGATGCGACATATTTACAGCAATATGTCGCATCTCTGTGCTTCCCCCTGCGCTGGCGCACAAACTGCTGCCATGCGCCGGCGCAGGCACCCTTGCACCATGGTTGCGTGAACAGGGGCGATATTTACAAGCACAGGTTAAGTCACGCAGGGTGACTTTGCCTGTTCTTGCAAATATCACTTAGCAGGCTGCGCCACCGGTGCGTCACGCAACGTGATGCACCGGCGGCGCAAGGGGCTTGTAAATCTGCCCCTAGGTATCTTGTTGTCATGGTTACCCTGCATACTGTGAATCTGTGTTAGGGTTGATATGTTTTGTTGCTTTGTTGACAGATCGTTAGCCTCTCATGCTGTATATTAGATGAATAACAATTTACAGATGTCGACCCAGTCTCATCGTGATTTATTTCATGGAGGGAACTATTTATAGCTTCTTATTTGCTCATTCATACATTGGTCATGGTAATAAGCTAGGAAAAGCAGCCCAAAATAAACAACTTCAAGTGCTCATACCGACTCTCCAACTCTTTCTCTCAAAATCTATAAGGGTAGGATGAGATCGACGAGAAGTAACCCCGTGGGCCGAAATAAAGCAAACATAAATAGGTACATGAGCACAAATCAACCTGAGGTGTGTATTTATACCTCATACGCAATAGATGGATGAAAGGTAATAATCCAGGACCTTCCTTCTACAATTACATCCAAATACAAAACAAAATGTTCTGGCTTTATATGCTCTCCTTCCTACTCAAACCTATCTCTGGGAATTGCAAGGCCCTCACCCACCTGGTCTTGATAGAGCCCAAAGTGGGCTCTACCACTGTTAGTGGGAGCGAGGGTTTTTTAAAGAGGGTTTTTTTAAAGAAAATTGCGGAATGTATACTCAACACATTCGGACCAGAAATTAATTAAATGATATGTGATGCTTAGTAGTTGTGTTGGTATTGGCATTAGAAGTGCTGGCAAGGGTAATGGGTGGTGCACGCTGAAGTGGACTCCTGACGAAGGTCCGGCACTTATTTTTTCACAATTTAAGCACTGGATCCAGTCACATGAAAATCAATCTTGACCTCAATTCAGTCGGAACAGTCCAGCCTGATCTGCCAGGCCAGGTCCTCCCAGAACTAGAACACAAGCAACCCAAGACTAGTTCCACTCTTCAGTCAGCTGTAGCTTGGTTCCAGTGCCATATTGAGCACGGGACCCACTTCTGGGCATTCCCTTGCCACATAGGGTGATAAAACAAACACTCAAAACATTTTGCGAGGAATGCTTGAAATAAGTTTAACCACCGGCAATCACTCAGGGTAGCATTCCAATCCATTATTCTTTTGCACACCAAGCCACCTCAGTTTGGATCCAGCTACAGACTTGACCCAGTTTCAATAGGAAAAGTCTTTCTCGAACAGCCAGACCATGTCCTCCCTGAACCGGAAAACAAGTAATCAAAGACTGGTTTCACACTGATTGGAGCAGTGCTTTTTTGTATACTTCTGGATGCAGCCCAAGTAATTACCAGTGGCTGAGATTAATTCAAGTATTCCAGCCATCATTTTCGTTATAATGCAATGCCTTAAGTAGGATAGTGTTGCATTCTTCTCTTACTCCTGTTTTGTTCTCCTATGTCATTCTTAGAATCTAAGGAGTGTGCTTGTTAGTCCTGCCGTTCAGTGTTCTGGAATCACTGAACGGCAGTTATCTGTTTGCCTTTTACTTGACTCGACGTACTGTGCTGCTTCACAATAATTCTTCATTTAGACCACTTACCTTGCATCTCCTCATCTTTACAAGTGGCGACGACGACCATAGAAGACACCCTGCTACGTTTCTTTTAGCAGCACATGTGTGATGCTGTCTTCTGGAACCTGCGTGACTTTATCTTAATTTTTAAGACGTCCTTCTGTGGTTCATATTTCCTGGAGGCACTCTTCGTGGAAGTTTCCTGAGGATTCCGTTTCTCCTGGTGTTTCAGACGTGCATTTATGACTTTCCAAGTGTTTGCGGATCTTCAACGGCTGACCGCTGTACTTTATGCTGGGCCGCCTGCCGATCTTCACCCTTCGGGATCCTCTTCCATTGTGGTGTTGTATGGTGCTAGACGTCATCACTGACGTTTCCTGCTTCTACGGCTTGATTTGTGCCCAACTCTCCGTCGAGAGCTGTGCGTAACCTGCGTGCGGCGGCCATCTTCATTCACCGTGTTTTCGTTTCCCAGGCAACCGTGTTCGTCCTTCACTCTGCCGGTCTTGCTTCCTTTGTGCCCCTTGCTTGGCGCTATGGTTTCCTGAAGCTGCACACCTTCGCAACAGTTTTTTACCTGGATAGCGTGTTACAACGGTGACACACACATCTCGCAGTGTTTACCATCCTCGTTCTCATTTCCTGCGCTATATTTATTTGCATCATAGCGTGTCATAACAGTGACACGCACACCCTCACTGCTTATAGCTGTATTATATTTTATGGTATTTTACGACTGTGACACGCACACCTCCTATAGTGCTCCTATATTGCATCTTCATGGTAAATTGATCACACCTTTAGCGTGTTACAATGGTGATACGCACACCTCAGGTACTGTACTTTGCATAATTTTGTTTGTTTAACACTCCGTATTTTTAATCGTCATTTTGGGTAAATGACTATATTATTTTTTGTTTAGCTTGTCTTTATGGTGACAAGCACACCTTGTCTGCTTTATTGCTTTACGTTTTTTTTTGTGTTCAGGGTGATGGCTTTGTGTTAATTATTTTACCTTTTAGCATTGTGTTAACTTTTTGACCGTTACTGTAACATCATGCAGTTTGATCCTCCCAGTAAGTTTTTGCAAAACAAAGGAGAGCCACCTATTCCAAGGACTAGGTGGAAAGAAGAGTTTATTACTTACCTTAAAGCTATTGATGGAGAAAGGATGTCAGTGGAGAAGAAAAAAAAACATTTTTCTCCATTGTTTAGGTTCGGAACGACAAGTTGTATATAGGACTTTGCCTCCTGTCAGACATGGGGGGGATTACAATGCCTATGATGAAGCTCTGTTGCGTATTGAGAATCGTATTAAGCCAACCACTAGTGTTGCTCTTAATAGATTTAAATTTTATACTAGAGCTCAAGAAGAAGGAGAGAGCTTTTTTTTTTTTTATTGAAATCCATAAAATTAGCATTATTATCATAAAAGAGATCCTACAATTCAGCAACATTGTAAAACATGATTCGACATAAATACAAATAATCAATGCTTCAGCAGACATCATGTCAAGCGCTAGACTTTACAACCATGAGGAGAAACATCTATCCATCTTAAAACATCCATTACCATATTACTGTTATTTTCCAAGACTTCCTAAAAATTTCGGGCTCCGCCAATACCCAACTCCCAAATCACTTATGCGGCTTAAACATCTCCATTAAAAAAGTCAGCCCATATCATCTCAAACTTCTTCAGCCCTCCCGTCCGTGCAGCATACGTTCGTTCAGATCTTTTAACTTGTGCCATTTTCCGGAGCCATTCAATTTTCGAGGGTATTAAATCTGTGCGCCACTTTTGGAGTAAAAGTGACCTGGCAACGGCCATTCCAATATACAAGAGTTTAATGAGTTTTTCTGTCAGGCCAAGATCTGGATCATAGCCTAAGACTATCAGCAGGGCATTAGGCTCACTTATTAATATACACTCTGCTGATAAATACTCAAAGATTTCTATCCAAAATTTCTTAATCAGAGGGCACTGTAGTATTATATGTGTCCAATTAGCAGAAGGATAGTTGTGACACCGAAAACATTGCCCCGAATTATTAGGATACACCTTCGCTATAAAACTAGGGGTTCTGTACAGAAGCCACTTACTAAAAAATAGCATCCTCTGCCAATTGGCACCTCTGACGGTACTGAAATTTAATTTATTAATAGTGGACCAAACATTAGAAGTAATCTCCGTCTCCTCATATTTCTCCCATTTGATTATAGCCTTCGCTTCAAGATCTTTCCCTTTAATAACGGCTAAGCGTTTTCTCCATTTCCCTGGTTTTTTTAAAACCGAATCTTCTAAAAGATCACAGGTTAAACTTTTCTGATTAATAATCTGGACCAAATCCAATTCGTTAAGGAACTTCCTAAAGACATTGTATGATCCTAGTAGAAGAAAATCCCGGGGAATTAAACGAGACATTTCATTTATATTTAGCCATCGGTCAATCTGCAGGAAATCAGAAAGTTTCCGAAACCCTGCCTTAATCCAATTTTGGGTAATTATATATGGATCTTTAATGGCTGCAGAGGAAATGAGAACCGCTATGGGAGTAGAGCAATTAATTACTGGTATAGAATATCTTCTATATAGTGCCCGACGTTTATGATAAAACCAAAGAAAACACTTATAGCGAACTAATTTAGGAGATCTGACAATTAAAAGTGGGCAATGGATCTGATTCTCCCCACAGATTAAATTCATAAAGAAGTTTTCAAAAAAGCCTGACTGTGATAACTGCTGAAATCTTGACATATATTGTGCAAAATATGCAAAGTAATACTCCTTAAAATTAAGGAGAGCTAACCCACCATTTACTCGCTCCTCATATAAAGTGCTCAGTGCAATTCGGGGTACCTTCTTAGCCCACAAAAAAGAAGTGAACATAGACTCTATTTTCGTGAAAAAGAATTACCTAAAACACATGGAATTGCCGATAAAAGGAAGTTAAAAAGTGGAAGCACTGACATCTTAATCAAAGCCACCCTGCCTAAAATAGTCAAAGGGAGGGGACTCCATCGTGTAAACAGATCTCGAACTTTGTGCAAAAGTGGAGCAAAATTTAAGACATATAATTCTGAAATCAATGGTGAAAACTGAACCCCTAGATATCTCTTCGGGTTTATGTTAAAACATGAGATAATATCGGGATGTAAATCCGAAGATACCCCACCACCACATAATAAAATTTCAGTTTTTTTCTTATTGATTTTATACCCCCAAAGGCCTCATATCGTTCAAAAATCTGAAAGGCCTTAGCCTGAACTTCCTTCTCCGGTTTTATGATGAGCATGATATCGTCTGCATAAAGTTTTATTTTACTCATATTTGAAAGTGGAGGGCAAACATCAACATTATTCCTTATGGCAATCGCAAGGGGCTCAATAAAGAAGGCAAATAGCACCGGGGACAGCGGGCATCCCTGTCTAGTGCCCCTTTTACTTTCACTTGACCTGCCTTCACAGCATTAATAATGATATTTGCCTCGGCCCTCAAATATAGCCGCTCAACCAACCCCATGATTTTAGAAGGGATTCCAAATTTACCCAAAATACAAAATAGGGATTCCCAGATCACCAAATCGAAAGCCTTTTCGGCGTCTAAAAATAATATTAAGGCTGGTAACTTCTGGGTATCAAAATAGTCAAGTGCCTCCACCAAAAGTGCGTGTTCGTGCCTAACTGCCTTCCGGCTATAAAACCATTTTGATCCTGATGGATTAACTCTGAGGCAATTCCATTAAAACGATTAGCTAAAAGTTTAGTTAGTATTTTGTAGTCAGAATTTAAAAGCGTAATTGGACGATATGAATTAGGGTCTTCACAATTTTTGCCTTTTTAAAGAAAACTGACTACACTTCCTTCTCGAAATGACAGCGGGATAGGACCCCCCTCTAAAATTAAATTTAGGATTAATAAAAGATAGTCCACAATCACATCTAAAAAGGTTTTAAAGAATTCGGCTGGCAGGCCGTCCGGGCCGCAAGCTTTGCCGCTAGGAAGATTTTTAATAACAAGCCTTAACTCCTCTTTTGAAAAGGGACTCACCATGTGCCCTTTATCCTCCTCTGATAGAACGGGCACTTCTAATTCCTGCAGAAAATCTTCCAGTGAAGATATATCAATTGATAATTGTTTGCTATAAATGGCCTTGTAATGTTGAACCATTATATCTCCAATTATCTCAGGGTCTTCTGACCGAGTGCCAGAGGTCGGGCATCTTAATGCCAGTATTTGATTCTTTGCGGCTCGTTCCCTAGCCTGCCATGCCAAGAATTTTCCTGTGTAATTGCTTTCTTCATATATCCTTTGCCTATCCTGAAGGAGGCGGGAATCACTTTTAGCATAATATATTTCAGACAAATTCCGCTTAGCCTGATCCCACAAACGTCTATTTGAGGGCGAGGGGCCAAGAAGAAATCTATCTAGGGCACTTTGCACTCTATATTCTAATAACTGCTTTTCCTCCTTCCATTTTCTGGAATTCTCTGCGTCTTTACCAATGGCTAGGCCTCGAAAAAATGCTTTAAATGAGTCCCAAATCACATGGGATGATGCGGAATTATGGTTTTGCTCAAAAAACTCTGCAATTTGTATTTTAGTTTTAGCTACCCAATTTTCGTCTGACAAATATTGCCGATTTAACGACCACCTTTTCCCGGCTGAACTACCTTTATCTAAAGCAAGCTCTAATATCACCAAAGCGTGGTCTGAGAACCCATTTTGGAGAATTTTCTGTTGTAAAAAAGCCAACTTCCTGGAGACAAGAAAAAAGTCGATACGAGAGAAGGTTTGAAATCTCCCTGAAAAGCAAGTATACACCACTTCCGACAGAAACGCAGTCCGCCAGGGATCGGCTATATCAAGCATCGAGCTATAGCTAAGTACACATTTCAAAGTTTTACGTTTTAGCTGTTTTTTTATATTAGATGAGGAGTCAATTTTAGGATTCATTAATAAATTGAAGTCCCCCCCCCACAATCAAATCTCCAGAGACTTGAATTAGTGATTGAAAAAATTCCTCATATGGGAGAGGATTATCCTCAACCGGGGCGTATATACTAGCAAATGTCATAAGCCGATGGTCCAGATTACAAGTGACCCAGCACCATCTACCACTGTGATCACATGCAGAGCTAATTACCTCGGCCTCAAGTCTTTTGCTAAGGAAAATCGCGTGCCCCTCTGTGCTGCCGAAGACGAGGAAAAACCCCTATACGCTGCCCAAGTTCTAAACATTGCAAAATTAGAAATTTTACTAGCTGGAATATGGGTCTCTTGTAATAATATGGCTAAGGGATTCTCTGTTTTTATCCAAGCCTCAATAGCCCGCATTTTCCTCTTATTATTGAGGCCATTTACATTGAACGAAACCACTTTCAATCTTTCCTTATTACCCATTTACGTGGACAGAGCAAATTTCCAAAAACCTGGCACGAGACCTTTCAAGAATAGGAGTATAAGACCTGAGGCCCTCTCTAATCGAGAAGCGAGATGATCCTCTTTCACTTTCACATAACACTGATTACAATACTCAGCTAAGTATAATCTAAGAGAATGGATTTCATTTTTTCCCCCATGCTCCCTGCCCACCCCAGTGAACCCACCCTTAACCCAATGTCGTGAGCAGGTAGTCATACCTGCTCAACCTTGAGAAAGCGGCAAGTCCCGCTATCCACCTTCTCCCTCCCCCCCAAGTACTACTATTGGTGCCCTGGAATTGCACCTGAGGTGACCGCCCCCTCTGCCCCTCCCGAAAAAAAAAAAAAAAGAGAAAAGGAAGAAGAGAGGAAAAAAAAAATAATAATAATAATAATCCTGCGAACCAAACCTTCCTAAATCAGAATAAATAAAATACATAAACAGAGATGGAAGGCATAGATATAACCTTTAGAAGCTTCCTGAATCAGAATAAATAAAATACATAAACAGAGATGGAAGGCATAGATATAACTATAACCTTTAGAAACAAGAACCTACATAGTGATCCAACCAACGACAGAAACCCTCATAAAGGCGAAATGGACCCCCAGTTACTACCCAGTTACTTCCCAGTTGAAATAGCTTTAAGAAGCTCCTGGGCTTCTTCAATGTGGGTAAATAAATGAAATTTCCCCTGGACTGGGACCTTAAGCTTGGATTGTTGGGCAATAGAGGCTTGCGCCCCTTGGGCCTTAAACAAATACAATAACTTAACAAAGTCCTTGCGTCTTCTGGCTGCATCTGCAGTCATATCAGAGAAAATTCTGCATTTTGCACCATTCTCGATTTCAAACTGCCTAGACAAAATAGCATTAGACAAAATGTTCTCCTTTATCCGGAAATCTGCAAAATTAACAAGAATAGTTCGCGGAAACTTCAAATTGAGGGGAAGATGTGCTGGAACACGATGGGCTCTGGTTACAGACAGATCGCCGGGGAACTCTGGAATCACTACCTCCTTCAAAAAGGATTCAACCCATTTGAGTGTATCTTTTCCTTCGATCCGCTCCGGGACACCGACTATGCGCAAATTTGAGCGACGTGAGAAATTTTCAAGTTCTTCGATCTTATTCGCCATTCTTATTTTCTCACGGGAGGCTGAATCTACCTGCTGCAGAATGCCTTTCATTTGGTCTTCGACCAGGGAGATTCTTGCTTCAGCTTCCTGGAGTCGAGTTGGAAGAGTGGCAACCGCTTCCTCAATTTTGCCCAATCGCTGATGAATTGTAGCTATTTCAGCTTGTTGTGTCTTTTTCATGTCCCAAATTTCCCCCAGGATCATATTTAGCATATTTTTAACATCCAGCTGGTATGCCAGAACCTTCTCGTTCCCATCCACTGCCGGATTGCACTCCTTCACTCCTGGCGAGATCTCACTGAGCTCCTCAAGCGACAAAGAATCCACCAATTCAGTCTCCCTTGTAGTTGGAGCTGAAGCTACTAAGTGACTTTGCATATCATTTTGGCCCTGCTGTACAAGCTGGTCGGCCCTGGTAGCATTAGTTTGAATTGGACTGTTGCTTCCACCAGGAGAAAGGAGCAAAGGAGGAAACTGAGGAAGTGAAGTCGGAGTGGCCATTGCTGAAATTGAGGCGGTGTTGTTAAGCTGTTCTGCGTCAATTGGTGCCATCTGATGTTCTTCCCCTTGTATCTGCATGCCATGTACTCCGGGGAGGGGACCCCGGGAGAAGCGGAGGGAACCGAGCCCGGAGAGGTTACTTGGACCACTGGCGTGGCCGATATCAACAAGTCATTTAGGGCCTTCTGCACTGAGAGAGTTTGGCTGGGGTTATCTGGGTGCGGTGAAGTAGCAGTGGTAGGAGTAGGCATCTTTTTAGCAAAAAGAGGAAAGTCTGTAGCCTTTTTTATTTGAAAGTTTTTATAGGCTGCTGCTTCTCCTAATGAAGTACATACGATGGTGTCCCTTAACATAATTCCTGCCGCCTCTCGTAAACTTAACTCCCTAAAAGGTAGATCGTCAGTATCTGAACTTTGAGAGCTGAAGGAAGACTCCCCTTGATGCGTTTTACCTCCTACTTTCGTTACCACCAAATTCAGCTTAGCTTTAGCTGAACGTCAGTATCTGAACTTTGAGAGCTGAAGGAAGACTCCCCTTGATGCGTTTTACCTCCTACTTTCGTTACCACCAAATTCAGCTTAGCTTTAGCTGAACGTGTTTTAGATTTGGCTGCAACTGAAGCCTCCACTTTCGCTGCTGCTGCGGCAAGCCTCAGTTGTTTCTTCATAATATACGTATTTAACCTAGCGTCCCAGGTTAAAAATAATAAAAATTTTAAAAAAACCCTCTCAAGTCACTTGCCAGATGTTTTATAATATTGTAGTTCTCTCCAGACTCACCCTCCTGCAGTTCTCCTCCAGACCCCCCTCTCCGTCTCCGTCTCCGTCTCCAGAATCTCACTCTCGAGTCTCCACTCAGTAAAATGTTGCCGTTGGTTGGAGAGAGCTTTGATGAGTTCCTTCCAGCTTTGCGTGCTTTGTCCATTAATTGCAATTTTGGTATGATTACAAATGAAATTATAAGAGACCAGAATATTGTACATGTTAAAAGTAAAAAGGTACAAGAGCAGTTATGGATAATGGGTGATCCTAATTTGGAAGCTGCCATTAGTACTGCGAAAGCATTAGAGCAGTCAGAGAAGTGGATGCAGTCTCTCAACAAGGATATTAAAACCCCTGTATAGGGAGATGTAAATAGTGTCACCCCTGGTATTTTTAGAAATGTTTTTGGTAATAAGAATAATAATACCAAGGGTTTCCATTGTTTTAGGTGTGGCAATCCTGGTCATATTGCTTCATTTCCACGTTGTCCTGCTATTGGTAAGGAGTGTAGTAAGTGTGGACGTCTGGGACACTTTTCCAAAATATGCAAGGATACTAAAAAGAGCTTTACTGGTAATTCCTCCAAATGGAAGGTGTCGTGTGTGTCTGGTGAGTCTCAGGTTGAGGATGATACACAGTGGAATCCGGAAACTGGAATAGTTGTTTCTATTCGCAATGTTCCTGATGACTCACTTACATCCAACATTGGTCTTCCCAAGTGTCTGGTGCACATTTTGGGCAAAGAATTGGAGCTTATGGCGGATTCTGGCTCGCCCTGGACCATCATCACCAAAGAGTATTGCATTCAATGCTTTGGTGATTTAGTTGATTTGGATTCCCTCATGGAGTCCGATATTGTTGCGGAGAGTTTTGATGGGTCTAAAATTGACATTGTTGGGTTTAAAGAGCTTGATATTGAGTTCAAAGAACGGTCTGCCCGCATCAAATTGTATGTGGCTGTTAAAGGTGTGAATGTGTTGGGATGGCGGGATCAAGCCATATTGGGCATCATTTTGAATCCCAGGAGCAAAGAACCTGAGTCTGTTGTTGCAGATTGTTTTCTCAATGTTGATTTTCCCAAGCTTTATCCAAATGTTTTTTCAGAGAAGCTTGGAAAATTGGTTAGTTTCAGCCATAAAATTAAGGTCAAAGAAGGTTCTGTGTCAGTCAAACAAAAGCTTAGAGGGGTGCCCATCGTTGTGAGAGAAGAATTGAAAAATATGTTAGATGAGATGATTCAAGAGGCCATCATTGAAGAAGTTGAGTCTTCAGAGTGGGTTTCCCCCATTGTTTTAGTCCGTAAACCTGATAAAAGTCTGAGACTCTGTGGGGACTTAAGAGCACTTAATGCGAATGTAGTCATCGATTGTCATCCTCTTCCCAACATCAATGAGATGGTATGTATGTTAAAAGGAGCTCGTATTTTCTCCACGCTAGATCTCCGTTCGGCAAATCATCAAATTGAACTTACGGAAGATTCCAGGAAATTCACTGCCTTCATAACACCACATGGTTTGTTTCAGTTTAAGCAGATGCCTTTTGGTTTAGCCTTAGCGGCATCAGTGTTTCAGAGGGCGATGTACCATATCTTTAAAGTTCTGATCGTTTTTGTTAAATGTTTTCAAGATGACATTCTTATTTTTTCAAAGGACAATGAAGAGCATCTAAGTCATGTCAAAATTGTGTGCGAAAGACTAGAAAGTTTTGGTTTGACACTCAAGGCTGGGAAGTGCAACTTCTTTTGTGAATCCTTCGAGTATCTTGGTCATACTCTACCAGTAATGGTGTTGAGCCCAAAAAATCCCTGGTTGATGCTATCTTCAAGGCACTGTCACCTGACAATAAGGAAAAGCTTCTGTCTTTTGCGGTTTTATGCGAATACTACAGCAAATGTATACCTAATTTTGCTACCAAAATGGATCCTCTCAGAGAATTGACGAGGAAAAATTCAGATTTTCTTTGGGCTGAAAGACAAGAATTGGCTTTTCAGCAGACTAAGAGGGATATTGTGGAGGCACCTACTCTAAAATCCTTTTGTTTGAACAAATTGTGTGCTATTACTGTTGATGCGAGTTTATACGGCTTGGGCGCTGTGTTAAGTCAAAGGTGTGGCAAAGATGAGTGGTGTGTAGCGTTCGCTTCCAGAACTCTCTCGGAAACTGAAAGAAGATATGCTGTTATTGAAAGAGAACTTTTGGCATGCATTTGGGCCATTGAACACTTCAGGAACATTTTTTGGGGTACCAGGTTCTTGCTTAGAATGGATCATAAACCTCTGGTTGGGATTTTGGCCCCTGGGGGAGGCTGGAACTCCACTGCACGTATTGCCTGACTTACTTCTAGACTTCAGGAGTACAACTTTGAGGTTGAGTTTGTTCCTGGTAAGAGCAATGTTACAGCTGATTGCTTGTCGAGGTTGCCCTGTTCTGATAGCTCTGATTTTCACAAGGATCATGACTTTGATATTATCGCTTCTGTCAAGGATTTTGTCTCCTCTGAATTTTCAGGTGTCTGAAACTTAATGGAGGAAAGAAATGGATAATGATGCTGTTTGCCTGTTTGATTTTGCAGTGTTTGAGAGTGGGTTGGCTCAAGCCCAGATGTGCTTCTTCTGAGTTGAGTCCTTTCTGTCAGGTTGCTGAGGAAATTGAGGAAGAGGGAGATTTACTGTTTAAGGGTGGTAAGATTATTCCCCCTGTGGTCATGCAGAATAAGATTTTACAGCTTGCCCATGTGGGGCATGTGGGTATGTCTTCCATGAAGCACCTTATTAGGGCCAATTTTTGGTGGCCTGTTCTTGATAAGATGGTGGATAGAACTGTTAGAGAGTGTTCTGAGTGCATTAACAGTGACAAGATGCTTAGGATTTTTTCTGCTCCCCTCAAGCCAGTTACTTGGCCTGAGTCTCCTTGGCAGAAAGTAGCTTTTGATATTTCTCGTCCCTACAAATGCTTGCCTTCTGATGCCCGTTTTGCTCTTGCTTTGGTGGACTATCACTCTAAATGGCTGGAGGTTAAGTTTGTTGCTAATGCTACTTCTTTAGTAGTCATTTCATTTTTCAAAGACGTTTTTGCTAGGGAAGGGTGTCTGGAAGTCTTAGTTTCTGATAATGGAGTGCAACTTGTTTCTCAAGAGATGGAGAAATTTTTCACCAGTTGTGGTATCAGACATATCACCACTTCTCTTTATGAACCCAGGGAAAATGGTCAAATTGAAAGATTTTATCGGGTTCTTAAGGAGGGGATTGAGTCGGTCAATAAGTCCAGTGAGTCTTGGAGAGATATTTTGAGGAAGAGATTGTGGATGTACCGTATTACTCCCCACTCAGTTACAGGTGTGAGTCCTTTTAAGCTTTTGAAAGGAAGAGCTCCTGTCTCTGACATTTGTCCGTGGTGGATAAGGAAATCTAGCAAGAAGGTTGATGATATTGATTTGCATGTCATTGCTGGTAGGGTGAGAGAGAAGCAGAATAAGATGAAGGAAGCTTTTGATGAAAAATGGAAGGTAAGGGTTCCTGACTTTGTTGTTGGAGATTTGGTTAGGATCAAGAGACCTGGTTTCTTGGTCAAAGGTAGTTGCAGATTTGGTCATCCCATTAAAGTGGTGAAGGTTTGCAAGAATAGTGTGGTTACTCAAGATGGTAAAGTGTGGAATGTAAGAAGAGTTGTCAAATGCAGGTGCAGTGAAGATACCAAGTTCACTGATCCTAAAACCCCGTTAGGCAACTGTGCAGATCTGGGTGAGGATTTTTCTGTTGCTTCTAGAGTTAAAGTAAACAACAGAACCACGTGTGTGCCAGGGAGATAAAGATCTTAGCTGGGGTATTTTTTAGTATTCATGCTTCTGTTTTGTTTTTTTGTTGTTAATTTTGTTTTCTTTTATGTTATGGGGTGAGATATGTTGCATTCTTCTCTTACTCCTGTTTTGTTTTCCTATGTCATTCTTAGAATCTAAGGAGCGTGCTTGTTAGTCCTGCCGTTCAGTGTTCTGGAATCACTGAACGACTGATAAGCCCAAATAAGGGTGAAACCACTCTTGCATTGCTCGTGTTCCGGCTCCGGTAGGACCTGGCCTGGCAGTTCGGTCAAGAATAATTTGCATATAACTGGGCCCAAACTAAGTTGGCATGGAGTGCAAATTAATGATGGACTGGTATGCAACCCGAGTAATAACAAGTGGCTAAGATTAATACAAGCACTCCATACATCATTTTTTGTACACTTGTATACTTAGTGGCCAAAATAAAATATGTTAATATGTAGCAGCAGGGGGCGTGGCCAAGATGTCAAGGGGGTAAGACGTATCTCTTTCGTCTCCCCGCTCCCTGGTGCCTGCCGCAGCCAAAACCCAGCATAAGAACCCGCGGAGGGCTGCCTGCAGCACCGAGAGTGAGCACAGACCGCTAGCGCCTGTGTAGAACGCGCTTGCCGGCTTTGAAAGCTGTCGACTAGTGAGACCGGCAAGCAAGAAGGAACGGGGCTGATCGCGAACAGTGGCGGCCGCAGCCCAGAGCGCTCTTTAGTGCCGACGCCTAGCGGTGGACATCCGCGCTGCTCGCCGCTGGACTACGGAGGCAGACACAGTCGACCGCAGCCAACGCAGGAGTGAAATCCCCACCCCTCGAATTATTGGCTGGCAAGGTCGGCCAGCAGGAGGGATCGAGCCTGGCTGAGGACGACTGCTGCCTAAAGTGTCCACAAGGGCTGCCGACTGGGTCTCGAGCCGGAGAAAGCACTGTCCCGCATGCCACACAGCATGACTGTATACCAGGGAGAGCGACTTGGGAGAAGCCGGCTACTGCATCGCGGTAGCAGAGGCAAGCGGAGAGGAGGGCTTAGACGCGGCCTGGGAGGCGAGTGATGCCCGAGGGGTCCGATGGGCTTAGCAGTGCAGGGGGAACCGAGGAGTGAGGCCGTAACATACAAAGAAGTCGGAGCGACCCTGAAGAAGCAGGCCCTACAGCGCCACGGCCCTGTGCTGAGCTGGACCGGTGCAAGCCGAAAACAGCGGGAGCAACACCAAACACGTGGCTAGCTGATAGGGAGTCGCGAGACAGAAACCTATGGCGGCACCAGATGAGGGGCAGGTGAGGAGCTGGCGTTGGCCCCATTCAAGCGCAGTCGGCCCTCGGGTGGAGCCGGGTGAGCCCGAAAACAGCCGCGAGCAGTCGTATGCACGGCTTGACTCCCGGGGCAGCTACCAACAGGCCTGAAAGAGACCGGCCGGTAGAAGAGAACATCCGAGAGGAAAAATGCCCTTTGGAAACGGGGGCATACAGGAACAACCGGTTGAGGAGATAAGGAGGAGAGAGGCCCCTGTACCGCTGAGTGATCTAGCTACAGGCCGCTGGGTTGTGACATTCGAATACCACACACCGACATCTCAGAGCCACCTGAACTACATACCCCTCTCCTCGGAACATCGACATAAAGCAGCAGCGACCGTAACAGCACCACTTGGAACTCTTGTGTCGAAATATGTCCTCAACATGGGGGAAGAAGGATAGGACCTTAAAAAATATGTTGTTTAAACTCCCAGCAGCAACTGGAGGTGATGGCCGGGTGTCACCTACTACTCAAATGGGGCAGGAGTCTGACAACGCTGAAGAACCAGTTACGCATTCCTTCCTGGAGGCATTGTTCACCTCACTGCGTGAAGATCTGCAGACTCTCAAAGGGGAGTTCTCCAAGGAAATGAAAGAGATTCGACAAGATCTCGACACAATTGGGGATTATGTGGCAAGCATAGAGGACCAGGAACACACCAGCGACGAGGAAGTAGAGCAGCTCCAATAGGAGGTTATTCGCTTACAAGCCCAACAAATCAACCTCCAAGCTCATGCCAAGGACCTAGAAAATCATTCCCAAAGGAATAATATCTGCATTAAGGGATTTCCACCCCAGGCAGAAGGCTCAGATATCTACCTCTATTTGCAATTTATTTTTAGATTTATACTGGAGGCCCCACCAGAAACTGAGATTAAAATAGACCGAGCACATAGAGTGGGCCTCCAAAGATGCTTGGAGGCCCCACACCCAGACATCCTGGCATACCTTCCGGACTTTCAACTAAAGGAACAAATCCTGCACAAAGATAGAGACAAGCAACCTCTAACATTTCAGGGTAATTCTCCCTCTCTCTACCAGGACCTAGCTATGATAACTCTACAGAAGAGGAACGACTTTCGGCCAGCAACGGCCCATATGCGTAACCTGGGGATCGCTTACTCTTGGGGCCACCCCTTCAGACTGATCTTTAGATGGGACGGTAAATTACACCAGCTTCAATCACTCCAAGAGACGTGATGCATTCTCGGAATCGACCACTCACAGAACGAAGATGCGGAGAGAAGCGTCTCCAACACCCCCGAGAGTGGTGGCAGCGTATCCGATGGAGACGTCCCACAGAGAATAAGGCGAAGCCAGACCCGGCCACGATAGCGGTGGAGCGACAAGCGGTACTAGAGTCACTGTGCAACGAGAAACTTACTAAAGATGACATGTGAGACTCCAGGGAACGACACGAATGCAAGCTGGGCCTAGTGAGCAGTGGGGGGACTCTCTGGGAGCGGGGAGGTGTCTTGTAGGCCACAACATGCACCCAACCACTTTAACTACCAAGGACTTGCGGACTTGACCTATGGGTCCTGGACTCAAATGGGTTTCTTTCAATTTTCTGTTTAGTTTAGTGTTAGTTTTTTCGGGGACCAGTATTCATAAGAATAAGCTGATGGAGGTAGAGAAGACACAGTGAGTGATGAGATTGAGGGTCAAAAGAGGGAGGGGGACAAGAGGGGAGCAGACAATGGGGAGATAATATAACTACACATAAACACACCTAGCATGACAGCACATATAATAAAGATCCTCACTCTCAATGTGAAGGGCCTAAATAACCCCATCAAGAGGCACGCCATACTGTTGTACCTGGAAAACTCGGAAGCAGACATCTGCCTCCTCAAGGAAACACACCTTTTGCACAAAGACTGGCACCGCCTCCAGTCGCGAGCCTTCCCCTATCAGTTTTTCTCTTCCACCTCAGATAAGAAGGCGGGAGTAGCGATCCTGGTCGCTAAGGGATTTAGAGGGGAGGTGGGCTCCAAAGTAGCAGAAATAGGGGGTAGACTACTTGCTCATACCTTTCACATAGGGGGGAACCCCTTAGTGATTGGGTCTATATATGCACCCAATGCAGGACACGAAAGATTCCTGCAGGCAGCAATTTCAGACGTGATGGCCACACAAACTCGTATGACATTAATGGGGAGAGACCTGCACATAGTCCTAGACGCTGGCAAAGATAGATCTAGTAATCGCTTTGTTGAACTGGGGTCCTTTCACCGGGAGGGGGTAAGTGGCTACAAGAGCTGGGGTTGTGTACCTCTAGAGGAAGGCGCACCCCCAATCGACTCAATACACCTTCTTCTCTCAAACCTATAAAACGTATGCGTGCCTCGATTACCTACTGGGAACAAGAGAGATAGGTAATATCGTGAGAGATGTTGAAACAGAACCGGCGGCGCTCTCAGACCATGACGTAGTGACCCTCACCCTACAGTTTCTCCCCCAAAAGAAACACTTCGGGACCCGGCGTTTAAGAGAGCACATGCTACTCCGATCACCAGTGATACAGCAACTCACAAAAACCATACAAGATTACCTAGACATAAATGACACCCCAGACACCTCAATCTCCACGCTGTGGGAGGCATTGAAGACAGTGACGAGAGGGGAGCTCACAGCAATATCCGCAGCAGACAATAAAGCATGCAAAGAAAAGAGGGAACTGTTAACGGCTCAGGTTAGAGAGCTTGAAAGGGTTCTTAGCCGTACAGGGGCACCTAGAGTCTGGCGCCAGTTATGAGCAGCAAGGGCCCAACTAGCGGGCCTCAACCTGGAAAGAGCAGAATATGCTGCCCTCCGACTGAAACACTCTTATTACATAGGAGGTGACAAAGCAGGGCGTATATTAGCCACCAAACTAAGGGCCCGAAGAAAGCAGACAAAGATCCAATCTCTTAAAGCTTGCGGGGGAGAGGAACTGACAGAAGACGAACACATTGCGAAAGAATTTCTGGACTTCTGTGCAGAACTTTATAAGGGAGACGATCTGGAAGCCCAGAACATAGCTTCTAATTTAGAAGGGCCACACACTCCCCAATTAGCTACTGACCAGGCTGCTTCCCTCGACGCCCCCATAAAGATCATAGAGGTTATCGCGGTGATTTCTCGCCTCAAACCTCTCAAATCTCTGGGCCCAGGCGGTTACTCAGCAGGCTTCTACAAAACGTTTTGTCAGGTATTGGCTCCTATATTGACAAGACTATTTAACTCCTTCGAGGGCCCGGGGTCGTTCCCCTCAAACATTTTGGCAGCGTCTATTGTAGTCATACCTAAGCCAAGGAAAGACAAGAAACTGTGTGACACATACCACCCTATATCCTTATTAAACGTAGACGTTAAGTTACTCACGAGCATCCTTGCGGCGCGATTAGGACCATTGATGCCAGGTATTATAGACCCGGACCAAGCAGGAGTTATCTAAAATCGTCAGAGCAGTGATAATACAAAGCGAATATTACACTTAATCGATAAGGCACACCACACAGACATGGACGCCCTCCTCTTGACGGTCGACGCAGAAAAGGCGTTCGATCGAGTTAATTGGAGATATCTGGAAAAGACGTTGGTTCACTACGGCATGGGCGATCGATTCCGGGCCTGGTTCGCGAGCTGCTACAGCACTCCCACAGCTACAGTTAGAGTGAACGGCAGTTCATCACACTCCTTTCCCATTTATTGGGGCACCAGACTGGGGTGCCCATTATCGCCCCTCCTGTTTGCTCTATACGTGGAGCCATTGGCTCAGCGAATCAGAGACAATCCTGACATTACAGGCATTCCATTTGGAGGGGAGATGTATATAAAATATTAAAATGATTTTGTGATGAAAATATTATAAGTCTCCTTAATCATTAGGTGAATTGTAATTAGATTGCCTATTACATGTCAATCTAAATTATGTATGCCTGCACACTTACATTATTTGTTTCTTGCTCGAGTAAGTTTCTAAATAACAAAATGAACAGGGAGCATGAAATCCGTGGTGGTCTGACTACTGGAATACTGCAGTATTCCCTGTTAGACTCAGGCCTCAGAGTTTCCATTCAGAGCTGAATTCATGTAGCCATTAAATCAGCAAAGCCCTGATAAAGTACAGCTCCTATCAGCCAATGCCCTACATGATGGAAAATTTACAAGCACTCCAGGCGCCATGCTCACACACGGGGCCTCATTTACGAGGCCCCTTATGGCACTTTTGTGCCGACGGAGTGTCACTTTTTTGACGCTCCTGTGGCGCAATGTGCCGCAGCATATTTACAAGGCCACTTTACGTGGCTTTTCATGGCCTTGTAAATATGTGCTCCTTTCATGCAGAACAATGTGTGAAGGGGGCATTCTATGGGTGTTGCTGTGAGTGTTCCCACCAACACCCATGGAATCTGAAGCATTCCCAGATTTACGAGCAATCGTAAACCTGTGATTGCATTAGGTTCTAACACCACTCCAGGGGTGGCTTTAGGGAGGCGCAACGAGGAGAAATTTTTTCATTTCTCCTCATTTTTTCCTCTTTCTATGTGTGCTGCATTGTGCAGCACACATAGAAAGAGGACATTGCCTCAAATGATTGATTTTGTGCAGAAAGGTGTCCCTTCCTGCACAAAATCAATCAGCCCCGCAACGCAGACACCCTTGCAACATGGTGTAAGAGTGCCTGTGTTGGAGCATGGCAGCCCATTGTGCGCCAGCCCAGGGGAAAAGGACAGGAATGCGCCGTATCTCATAGATAGCAAAACCAAAGGGGATGATGGACGGAGTGTTGAACATTGCAAGCACTCACCCCCAGTCAACAGATCTGGGTTTAATCCATCATCATTCTTTGGCTCACTCCGCCACCCCAGTTCAGACATGGCCATATGCAAATCAGTCTGACCCTGTGCCTCATGGGAACAGTCCAGCCCGAACTGCCAAGCCATGTCTTCCCTGGACCGGAAACAAGCATCCTGGGACCGGTTTCTGGCTTACAGCCATCATCAGCCAGGCTATCTTGAATCCAGTGGCAAAGTGAGCAAGGGACCCACGTCTGGGCATACCCTGCCAACTTAGGGCGAACATAGCAAAACCAAAGGGGATGATGGACGGAGTGTTGAACATTGCAAGCACTCACCCCCAGTCAACAGATCTGGGTTTAATCCATCATCATTCTTTAGCTCACTCCGCCACCCCAGTTCAGACATGGCCATATGCAAATCAGTCTGACCCTGTGCCTCATGGGAACAGTACAGCCCGAACTGCCAAGCCATGTCTTCCCTGGACCGGAAACAAGCATCCTGGGACCGGTTTCTGGCTTACAGCCGTCATCAGCCAGGCTATCTTGAATCCAGTGGCAAAGTGAGCAAGGGAAGGCATGGTTTGGCAGTTCGGTCTGGACTGTTCCCATGAGGCACAGGGTCAAGACTGATTTGCATATGGCTATGTCTGAACTGGGGTGGCGTGGTGAAGCAAAATAACGATGGATTAAACCCAGATCTGTGACTGGGGGTGAATGTTTGCCAATGTGCAGCATTCCGTCCATCATCTTGTGTGTTTTGTATCTCATAGATACAGCGCATTCTTGCCCCTTTCTTTTGACGCAGGGCAGCACAGCAAGATTACTTGCGGCGCTGCCCTACGCTAAAACCTCATAAATGAGGCCCATGATTTTGACAGCAAGCACAGGCCTGGAACAGAGAATCCAATTAACATGTGCCTTTCAGCCTCATGGCATCTGGACACTATTCAATCTGGGGGGGATGAGTGTATATGTGTGTGCTCCTGTGTGTGTGTGCTCCTGTGTGTTTGTGTGTGTGTGGGTGGGTGCAAGTGTGTTTGCATGTGTGTGTGTTTGCATGTGTGTGAGTGCATGTGCATCTCAAACCCCCCGCTTTAGCAGCTAAAGCAGGGATGGAGTTCATGATGGACCTCTTTTGTCTGCAGTTCGGCAGTAAAAAAGGCTCTAATGTGAAAGGGTGGTTGGTTGGTTGGTTGAGTGAGCGAAATGACTGATGTATAGGTATGTGAGTGAGAGGGTGGATAGATGGATGAATGAAAGAGTGAAAAAATGAATGTAGGGATGGGTGGGTGAATGCATGGATGAGTAAAAGGGGGTTGGATGGATGGATAAAAGTGTGATGGCTGGATAAGTGAAAGAATGGATGAATGAATAAATGGGAGGGTGGTTGGAAGGATGAAAGGGTGAGAGCATGGGTGAATGAAAGGGAGGGTGGATGAAAGTGTGGATGGATGTATAAGTAAAAGAACGGATGAATGAATGGGAAGGAGGGTGGATGCATGGGTGGATGGATGAAAGGGTGAATGGATTGGTGAGTGAAAAGGTGAAAGGAAGGATGAGTGAAAAGGAGAATGGATGATGAGGAAGAATGGATGGATAAGTGAAAGGGTGAATGGATGGATGGGTGATCAAAAGGATGAATGGATGGATGGATGGATGGTTAGAAGGATGGATAGATGGATGATGGATGGATGGATGGAAGAAATGTAGGATGCTGGGACATTGTGATCCTCCCAACTTTGGAAGCTACAGTGGGGTGGAGTTCGGTAGGTCTCTTCTGTGTGCAACTTGGAAGACAAAGGGGAGTGATGGAGTGAGAAGATGGATGTGTGAGTGAAAGGGTGGATGGATGTGTGAGTGAAAGGATGGTTGATGGGTAGATGGATGGATGAATGCCTTAAAGGATGTATGAAAGGATAGATGAGTGAAAAAATCGATGCATTAGTGAAAGGGTGGATGGAAGGATGAAAGGATGGAATGGATGGATGAGTGAAAGGAGGGTAGATAGATGATTCATCCATCTAAGTGAAAGGATGGATGAATGAGAAATTAAAAGGATGGATGGCTGAGTGAAAAGAAGGTCGATGGATTGATGGATGGGATGAGGTACAGGGAGGATGGACAGAAGGAGGGCAGCGTGAATGGGTGGATGGGTGAGTGAAAGTATGAATGAATGAGTGAAAGGATGGATGAAATAAAGAGTGGATGGATGAGTTAAAGGCAGGGTGGATGGAAGGATTAAAGGGTGGATGTATGTGTGAAAGAATGGATGGATGAGTGAAAGGGAGTGTGGGTGGATGAAAGGATGAGTGAAAGCATGGATGGATGAGTTTGCAGATGGATGGATGAATGAAAGAGTATATGGATGGATGGATGAGTGGTTGGGTCGAAGGATGAGTGAAAGTGTGGATGATTTTATGGCTGAGTGAAAGGGTGGATGATGGATGGAGTGAAAGGGAGGACGGATGGATGGAGTGCAAGGATGGATGCAGTGAAACAATGGATGAATGGATGGATGGAAGGATGGATGGCAGAAAGGGTTGATGGAGAGATGGATGAGTGAGAGGGTGGATGGGCTTGGAGATGGATGTGGATGGGTGGACAGATGGGATGGTGAAAGACTGAAGGATGGATGAAACGTTAAATGAATGACATTTTATAAAGATGAAATTGCGGCTCATAGAAGGTGGATGGGAGGATGAATGGATGGATACATCGATGGAAGAGACAAGAGAGCCCTTCTGGGGAGGGTGGTGATGACTTGCTATGTTTGCTTAGTGCCATAAGAGCTTTGGTTCGAAGTGGGGGGATTTTAATTTTCTGGATACTCTCTGGAGTGGGTGGGTGCGTTTGTGTGTGTGGGTGGCAGCGGATAGGTGATCAGCAGTGGAAGTAGCACTGTCTGATCACTAGTGGGCATTTTTTCTGGCGATTTTAAGCTGGGGACACAGATAGGTTGCACTATGTGAGTGTGCATGCATGTGTGAGGGTAAGTGTTTGCCCGTTCCTGCAAATGTGCATGCATGTGCATATTTTTGCATGTATTCATGTGACTAGTGGCTGCTACCACTTGCCTTGGGTGCAGAGACGTTTTAAGGCATGGACAAATCTTTCAAAATGCCCACCGGGTAAAGTGAGTGTGGATAGTCAAAATTTCTGCTTTAATAGCATTGCTTGTTCTTTTCTAATTTGACAGCCGAGCATACTTAACAGAAACTTAGGGCCAGATTTATTAAGGGTTTGCGATGAGGCAAAGTCATGCAAAGTGACGCAAAGCAGGGCAAACTCTTGCAATGCCATTTACTTTCTAGTACAAAAGGTATTTCACTCTGGAAAGATGCCCTTTTCTCAGTGTAAATAAGTGCTTTGCATCACTTTGTGTCAAGGGGGTTTAAACTGAGTGGATTCGTTATAGCACCTATAGTTTTTGACGCAAAGCCTAATCTTCTAAGATAGCCAGACCGGGCATTATATCAAAAAAATAACACCTTCTTGAAGCATTTTCATTTCTCCAAACGTTCCACACATTGCATGTGTGCTGCACTGAACAACACACATACAATGTTTGGAATGTTTCAGCATTTGTTTAAGCATAGTACTTTGTGCTGGAAGAGAATGCTTCCAGTAAAAATCCTACTCCAGGCAAGGTGCAAAGGTTTTGTATGGCATTAGGCAGTCTGTCTGTGTGCCAGCTCAGGGGAAGTCAGCAGCAGCAGGCTATGTTTCAAAAAATATGACTCTGTACTGATTTCTCTCCCTTGCACAGTATAGTAGCTTTGGTTGTTGCGCTGCATGGAAAAATAATACATTTGCTGCTAGGTGCATATGCCTGGTATGCCTAGCCTTAACCCATACACCCACAGGCTGTTGGTGGCAATTAAATTGGACAATAATTGTTGTATTGTGTCTGTCTCCTTACTTTACCTAACCTCTTATAACTTAACCTTCTTACTTAACCTATGTCTTCATCTCCACTTCTTTATGTACCTCCATCCTCTCTCTACTTTGTCTTTGCCTTCCTCACTTTCCTTTCAATATACCCAATATACTTCAGTTGACTTCATCTCTCTCTCATGACCCTATCACTCTCTGTGCCTACATCTATATCACCTTCAATCCTCTCTTTTTGCCTCAACTTTCTCTCCGCATTATTCCTCTCTGACCACCCTGTTTTTTTCCATCTGACCCCATGTGTCTCTCACCTACTTCACCTCTCACACACCATCTTTATATTTTCTTCACCTGTCCCTCTATCCATGTCTCTACAACAGTAACTTTTAGCCCTTTCTCTACCTTACCATTTCCCTCACCTCTCTAACTCATTTCTCTCTCAACCTCAAATCCCCCTCACTACCTCATCTCTCTCTACCCTACCCCTTCTCTCTCACTTCCGAACCTCTCAGTTTACCTTGCCAATAGTTTACTACCTAATTTCTCTTGTTCTACCTCTGTCCCCTTTCCTTTACCTCTCTAAATATCCTACTTCTTTTTTACCTCCAACCCCTCTCTCTTCCCTTCTCTCTTCTACACTACTTTCTTTACCTGACCTGTTTTTCTGTAACTGTTCTCATTTTGCGGTCTCTATGCTTTGTATTTCTTTGTTTTTCCTCCAGTCTCTCGCCATTCACCACTTTTTAAACATTACCATTTTTTCTACCCCACCCCTTGGAGTACTGTACTCCTCTGCTTCTCTATACATTTTCTTCTCCCTCTCTATATCTCTGACTACCATACTGAAAAACTATATACATTTCTCTATCTCTCCTTCTCTAATTATATCTCCCTCTTTCTATCTCTCCTAATCGACTCTTCTGGCTACCTCACATTTCTCTATTTACTTCCCTTCTCTTCCTAACTCACATATCTTTCTATATAATCTCTGGCTCTATCATCTTCTTTCTCTACTTCACGTCTCTCGCTTTACTGTTTTCTTTATGTTTCTGTACATCTCCTTTATATTGCCCCGTCTCATTTCTCTTACTCAGCAGGGTCACAAGTAACTGTCTAGCCGTAGAAGTGCACACATAAAAAAAGGAGAAGAGGCACAAGGCAGTAGAAGAGCAATTAGGAGAAAGTTATTAGATTTTAAACAATGGAAAGATGGAGATCCTGAGCAGCAATATGATTTTCATTGTTGCGGCAAGAGCACCAGTAGTGAAGAGGAATACATTTATTATAACACTTATTTTGCAACTAAAACTACAATTTCAAGTGATATGTGCATATGTCTTACTTTGATATTATTATACACTATTCCACTAAACATCTCACAAGTCACCCTATGCATGTTGTACCTACAGTGGTAGTAACAACCTGGTTAGGCACTGAATTCCACATAAAATACTGTTAGAAATAAGAATCTAGATCCAAACTCAAAAAATAGCTTTACAAATGCCTGTTCAAGCTTCCCTTGATACTATTTGGCTGGCAAATGCCAAGCAGCTCGAGATTGCGACTGTTTTGAAATGCCCACGTTCCTAAAGGTTTAAAATATAATTCAGTATTTCTTGGCCTCACAAGGACCTGAATGAGCAGAACAGGGGTGATACATTCAAAATTGCTCCAAATAGTAGGCCTCGAAATATATCTTCCCTGGAGCCCTACAAATCCTTACGATGTCAATGAACAGGTGCCCTTCCCCTCTTAAGGTGATTTTCCTTTGAAAATTGTGGGCATTCCAGACATTATGTGGGCCCAGACATAGGGCACCTAACCTGGGTGTATTGTGTGCATTCTATGTGATTATGTGGATCTGGCACAAGGTGGCATTTTCCTTCATATATTATAGACTTTCCATTCATTATGGTGTCTACAGCACAAGGTAGTTCTCCTCTTTTGGGCGTTATGGTAACCCAGGCACTATATGCCATGTTGGCACATTGTGGGAGTTCGAGGCATTATTGTGAGCCAGTCTTGTAATACTGTGACCATTCTAGGCATAAGATGGCCCTGGCAAAATGTGTCTCTGATTGGCACATTATAAGCATTCGTGCCAATATTTTGGCTGTGGCACAAGGTGGCCGTCCTTAGCATATCGTGAGTATTTTAGGCATTAACTGGACCCTGCATAGGGTGGAGTTCCATACTATATTGGGAACATTCTAAGAACTAGGGAGGTCCTGGCATAAGGGGACTGTGCTTGGCATATTATGGACTACCCAGGGGAAACAGCCTTTACAATGTGGGCTGAGCCATACGTGCCGTTTCCAACAAGTGGAACAACGCTTGCCTTAACTACGCATATGCCTTTACCACGCATATACCTTAACCATGCATATGCGTGGTAAAGGCAGTTAGCGATCTAGCGTTGCAGCGAGTGGGCGGGGGGTGTTGGAGACTTCCTGCAGTCGGCGGATGGAATGGAGGCTTGGTGTGTACTTTTTAATACTTTTTATGTAGGGTTCGGGGGGAGGGGAAGGGGAAGTTTTTAGGGCTTGGGGCGGTGTTAGGGCTCAGGGTGAGGGGGCTGGGGTCAGGGTAGTTATTAGGGATGGGGCAGGGTTTTAGGGCTTAGGGCGGGGGTAAGGGGCAGTTTTTTGGGCTGGGGGGTCGTGTAGTTATTAGAACAGGGGCTGAGGGTTTCCCTTTCTTCCCCAACGCGCGTCGGGGAAATAAGGTGAGTTTTGGCTCGGGGAGGGGGTTTGATTCGAAAAGAGACATCGAGGGAAAGGAAAGGGTTTTCCTTTCCCCGATGCCTCTTTTGTGCATTCCTGCTGCACGATCATGTGATCGTGCAGCAGGAATGCCCACGAGGGAGGGAGGGCGCAATTCTCCTGCAGAATTCGTGAGCGTGGAGATGTGCCTTCTCTCCATTTACACCCTGAAAAGTTAGCTGTAATACTTGATGGAGGTCTTTGCATCCTTGAATTTCTCGAGCGCAATGCTCGTGTAGTTCCTGTGACCAGGAGGTTCCTTCTCCTCGTCTGCCGCTGCGATCCTGCTCTGACCCTTTATAAACAAGAGGCATGTGAACGGGCCTAGAAGCCCTGCTCGTTTGGCCCCGCCACACATACACTAGCGGTATGCAACGTATGCCCGCCCTTTCCCCACTATGATGGACAGCTTACTCAAAGGATCCCGGTGCTTTCGGCGCGGTGGCAAAGTTACAGACACACAGGTCACTGGAGACAATTGTTCTGGTCCTTTACGCAGCTGTAGTGTAGGAAAGGCACTATACATTTACCCAACGAGGTAGCACTTACTGATTAGCCAGTAGAAAGTACTCCAGTTGAGTAGAGGTATTGCACAAAACGGTGGCATCTTCGTGGATAAATATGCAGGGCAGATGTGCCTTCTCTCCATTTCCAACGTGAAAAGTTAGCTGTAATCCTTGATGGAGGTCTTTGCATCCTTCATTTTCTCGAGCGCAATTCTCGTGTAGAATTCGTGAGCGTGGAGATGTGCCTTCTCTCCATTTACACCCTGAAAAGTTAGCTGTAATCCTTGATGGAGGTCTTTGCATCCTTGAATTTCTCGAGCGCAATGCTCGTGTAGTTCCTGTGACCAGGAGGTTCCTTCTCCTCGTCTGCCGCTGAGATCCTGCTCTGACCCTTTATAAACAAGAGGCATGTGAACGGGCCTAGAAGCCCCGCTCGTTTGGCCCCGCCACACATACACTAGCGGTATGCAACGTATGCCCGCCCTTTCCCCACTATGATGGACAGCTTACTCAAAGGACCCCGGCGCTGTCGGCGCGGTGGCAAAGTTACAGACACACAGGTCACTGGAGACAATTCTTCTGGTCCTTTACGCAGCTGTAGTGTAGGAAAGGCACTATACATTTACCCAACGAGGTAGCACTTACTGATTAGCCAGTAGAAAGTACTCCAGTTGAGTAGAGGTATTGCACAAAGCGGTGGCATCTTCGTGGATAAATATGCAGGGCAGATGTGCCTTCTCTCCATTTCCAACGTGAAAAGTTAGCTGTAATCCTTGATGGAGGTCTTTGCATCCTTCATTTTCTCGAGCGCAATTCTCGTGTAGAATTCGTGAGCGTGGAGATGTGCCTTCTCTCCATTTACACCCTGAAAAGTTAGCTGTAATCCTTGATGGAGGTCTTTGCATCCTTGAATTTCTCGAGCGCAATGCTCGTGTAGTTCCTGTGACCAGGAGGTTCCTTCTCCTCGTCTGCCGCTGAGATCCTGCTCTGACCCTTTATAAACAAGAGGCATGTGAACGGGCCTAGAAGCCCCGCTCGTTTGGCCCCGCCACACATACACTAGCGGTATGCAACGTATGCCCGCCCTTTCCCCACTATGATGGACAGCTTACTCAAAGGACCCCGGCGCTTTCGGCGCGGTGGCAAAGTTACAGACACACAGGTCACTGGAGACAATTCTTCTGGTCCTTTACGCAGCTGTAGTGTAGGAAAGGCACTATACATTTACCCAACGAGGTAGCACTTACTGATTAGCCAGTAGAAAGTACTCCAGTTGAGTAGAGGTATTGCACAAAACGGTGGCATCTTCGTGGATAAATATGCAGGGCAGATGTGCCTTCTCTCCATTTCCAACGTGAAAAGTTAGCTGTAATCCTTGATGGAGGTCTTTGCATCCTTCATTTTCTCGAGCGCAATTCTCGTGTAGAATTCGTGAGCGTGGAGATGTGCCTTCTCTCCATTTACACCCTGAAAAGTTAGCTGTAATCCTTGATGGAGGTCTTTGCATCCTTGAATTTCTCGAGCGCAATGCTCGTGTAGTTCCTGTGACCAGGAGGTGCCTTCTCCTCGTCTGCCGCTGAGATCCTGCTCTGACCCTTTATAAACAAGAGGCATGTGAACGGGCCTAGAAGCCCCGCTCGTTTGGCCCCGCCACACATACACTAGCGGTATGCAACGTATGCCCGCCCTTTCCCCACTATGATGGACAGCTTACTCAAAGGACCCCGGCGCTTTCGGCGCGGTGGCAAAGTTACAGACACACAGGTCACTGGAGACAATTCTTCTGGTCCTTTACGCAGCTGTAGTGTAGGAAAGGCACTATACATTTACCCAACGAGGTAGCACTTACTGATTAGCCAGTAGAAAGTACTCCAGTTGAGTAGAGGTATTGCACAAAACGGTGGCATCTTCGTGGATAAATATGCAGGGCAGATGTGCCTTCTCTCCATTTCCAACGTGAAAAGTTAGCTGTAATCCTTGATGGAGGTCTTTGCATCCTTCATTTTCTCGAGCGCAATTCTCGTGTAGAATTCGTGAGCGTGGAGATGTGCCTTCTCTCCATTTACACCCTGAAAAGTTAGCTGTAATCCTTGATGGAGGTCTTTGCATCCTTGAATTTCTCGAGCGCAATGCTCGTGTAGTTCCTGTGACCAGGAGGTTCCTTCTCCTCGTCTGCCGCTGAGATCCTGCTCTGACCCTTTATCCCCTTCGGTGCTTATGACGAGCTGGACTCGTCATGGCACACAGTGCTCGTGTGCTCATGACGAGTCCAGCTCGTCATAAGACCACCCACGGGGAAGCGCTGGCGCTCCCCCGTGGGAATCCGATCGTTAGGTTTTTTGGGGAGGCAGGGGAAGGGCTTCCCTGCCTCCCCCGCCCCATCAATGATGTCAGCGCGCGAGGTGCGCTGACATCATTGAGGGTTTCCTTTCTTCCCGACGCGCTGGAAGCCATTTGCTTCCAGCGCGTCAGGGAAATCAGGTGAGGTTTGGCTCGGGGAGGGGGTTTGTATCAAAAGAGGCATCGAGGGAAAGGAAAGGGTTTTCCTTTCCCCCAATGCCTCTTTTATGCATTCCTGCTGCACGATCATGTGATCGTGCAGCAGGAATGCCCACTAGGCACCAGGGTTTTTTAAATTTTTGTGTTGGGGAGTGGCCAAAAGGGCAAGGGTTGCTCCCTTTTACGGGTGTGAATATTTTATTTATACTGTTAGGCCCACCTACCCCTTAGCTTGGCTGGTGGATTGTGTGTGGACTGGTGCATTATTTGCATATGTGATTGTAATGTTTTTTTCTCCTTTTTATTCTAGTGTAAAGCTTTTGATTCCTGTTTGCGGTTTCGGCAGTTGTGGTTCTGCAGTTTTGCGTAATTGCATTTATTTGGTAAGAAAAATATTTTTGTTGTGTGTACTCCAAATGAGTATTATTGTCATGCATGAATGAATTTTTTGTAAGTGGTGCCATAATGGCAGCATATTTGTTAGTGTTCAGAGCATGAAATTCTTTGCGATGTTTTGCATTGTCTTATGTGTAATTTTTTTTCTTCTTCTTTTTAGTGGGATATTGTTGATCCTTACTGTGTCTGTGCAGAGTAGGTGGTGGTGAGTCTAGCTGCTTCTGTCACGTGAGTGGTATAGTGTTGGAGTATATAGGTCTTTGTGATAAAGCTACATTTTGTTTATTTCTTTTTTTTTTACAAAGGGTTTGTTGTTGTTGACTTGTTTGACAAGTAACCTTTATTAGTAAGCATTATGGCTAGCCGTAGAATTACTGCTCAGCAGGTGGTTGGTTTGCTTCTTGAATCTTCCTCTGAGCAGGATTATGAGACTGACAGTGCGTCTGAGGGAGAGGAGGGAGGGGAAGATTCAGGCAGTGAGTTTTCTCTCCACATGGAATCATCGGATGATGAAGGTACTCTCAGTGCAGATGAAGTGCCTGATTTAGAGGAGGATACTACTGTGCCGATGGTGCAAGAGGCATCTGGATTGCAGCCTGGGGCTGCTAGGCTTCCTACTGGAAGTGCTGGACTCTGGGTTGATCCAAACATGGTGCAGCCGGTGTTGCCTGCCTTTAGTGGTTATGCAGGGTGTAGAGTGGATTGTGAACATTATTTGCCTATACAGTATTTTCAGTTGTTTATGGATGATGTATTTTTGGGTGAGATTGTTGAGCAGACTAATTTGTATGCTGAACAGTTTTTGAGGGACAACAGTGCCAGACTTAGGCCCCATTCTAGAGCTACCCGGTGGAGTCCCACAAATATGGAAGAGATGAAGAAGTTTTTGGGTTTGACTTTTTTGATGGGTTTGATAAGGAAGCCGTCCATGGGTTCATATTGGTCTACCAGTCCCTTGATGGCAACGGCCATATTTCCTGCAGTTATGACTCGTGATCGGTATTTACTTTTGCTTCGGATGCTGCATTTTGTTGATAATGGTTTGGCATTGCCACGAGATCACCCTGAATGTGACCGTCTTTTTAAGATTCGGCCTGTTCTTGATCACTTTGTAGATCGATTTTCAGAGATCTATACTCCAGGGAAAGAAATATCTATTGATGAGTCTTTGGTGCTGTTCAAGGGCCGTTTGGTTTTTAGGCAGTACATTCCTAGCAAGAGGGCACGCTATGGAATTAAGCTGTATATGTTGTCTGAGAGTAGGACAGGATATGTTTTTAATTTGCGTGTGTACACTGGTAGGGATTCCACTATTGACCCCCTGGTTGTCCGTCCACTTTAGTAGGAGTTTCAGAGAAAATTGTGTGGGAACTTGCTAGAGGACTGTTTAACAGAGGCCACCATTTGTACCTTGATAACTTCTACACTGCTGTGCAATTGTTTAAGGAATTGTTCAAAGTGGACACTTTTGCTTGTGGCACAATCCGCTCTAACCGTAAAGGTTATCCAAAAGAGCTTGTTTGCAAAAAACTTCAGAGGGGACAGTGCAGTGCCTTGCGTAGTGAGGAACTGCTAGCTGTGAAATTTGTGGACAGGAGGGATGTGTACATGCTGACTACCATCCATGATGAGAGTACTTCACCTGTGGCTGTTTGGGGTCAGATTGCTGAAGTGCGCAAACCTGTGTGCATTTTAGACTACAATAAGCACATGGGTGGTGTTGATAGAGTAGATCAGAGGTTGGAACCTTACACTGCTATTCGTAAGTCTTACATTTGGTATAAGAAGTTGGCCATCCATCTCTTCAATTTAGCAACTTTCAATGCTTTTGTTGTGTTCAAGGAGTATTCTCCTGCGTCAAAGTTGACTTTTGTTCAGTTTCAGGAGTCTGTCATAGGCAGCCTTGTTGTTGTGGAACAGGCAAGTGTTCCTAGAGTTGGAGTGGTGGAGGATGTGGCCGATTGAAAGATCGCCACTTTCCTGATCACATTCCTCCTACACTCTCAAAAGACTTTCCCACTAGGAGATGTAGAGTCTGTTGGCGAAGAGGTACGCGGAAGGAGACTCGTATGTACTGCCCTGAGTGTCCTTCTAACCCTGGGCTGTGTGTGCCTGCTTGTTATAGAGCGTACCACAAGCAAAAGAATTATTGGGAGCAACCATGAGTGGTAAAGTGAACTGCCTGGTCTGTAATGTTTAAGAATTGTTGTTCTGTTTCAAGGTTGGCATTAGTGCAATGTTTCTGATTTTGTGTTAGTAGATTTGTATCTATTTGCAATTTGTTTGTGTTTTCTTTTTTGTATAAAAAAATCCTAAATGTGATGGTGGTGTGTGTAGGCTGGTGCTTGGCTGGCGGTGTGCGTGGAGTGGCGCTCGGCTGGCAGTGTGTGAGTAGTGACTTGCTGCTGGTCACTACACACACTGCTAGCCGAGCGACACTCCACGTAATCCATCAGCTTGTGTGGTTGCTGTGTTAGGAATGTGGGCGTGTGAAAGTGATGGGCCCTTGAATGGCGCTGTCTGCTGGTGTGAGTGTTGTAATGTGATGGGCCCGCGGCTGGTGGTGTGAATGGTTTTGTATTTGTCACACGTATGAAAGGTGTATGAATGGCCTGTAAAGAGGTTGGTGCCTTGTCGTGGCTTTACAGCTCACGAGCTGTGAGTCAATGGTTCAGTTTCTCGTCCTTTCAATTATTAACAGTGCATTTCATTTTTGTGAAATCACTTGTTAATACAATTGTATATACTGAACCATCACTCACCCTCGTGCCAAATCCAACCAGTATGTGTGTGTGTGCTTGAGGATTAGATGGCTGTGCAGTAATATATTTTTTTTGTCTTTCTCAAGCAGGGTGTACCTTGTCCCTTTTTGTGAATGTTGTAATGTGTTTGTTTCGTGCCTGGGGGTGTGAATGGTCTTGTGTGTATCACGTATGAAAGGTGTGTGAATGGCCTGTAAAGCGGTTGGGGCCTTGACGTGGCTTTACAGCTCACGAGCTGCGAGTCACTGGTTCCGTTTTTTGTCCTTTCAATTATTGACAGTGCATTTCATTTTTGTGAAATCTCTTGTTAATAAAATTGTATATACTGAACCATCACTTGCCCTCGTGCCAAATCCAACCAGTATGTGTGTGTGCTTGAGGAATAGATGGCTGTGCAGTAATCTTTGTCTTTTTAGTCTGTCTGCCAAGGTGTACATTCCGTCTAAGAATAACCTACCAACTGTAGATATTGTCGTAAACGAAACACCCATGGGAGTACATGGTGATATCTCTCTTGTGGATCCCAACAAGTTATGGTACCCACAATGTCCTGCAAACCTCAAAATGTCTGTCACATTTTCCTTGCAATATTGTGCCAAAATTTTCACGCTGCAGAAATAAACAACACATTATCTCAAAATGACCTGGTTTTGCAAGGGGTCACCTGGGTTTTGGCCCGAGGCTCGGCGGCCACATAGGAAACCTACCAAACCCACACATTTCTGAAATGTAGACACCCGGGGGCTTCCAGGGAGGTATGGCTTGCGTGGATCCCCCAAAGTTTCCTTACCCAGAATCCCCTGCAAACCTCACTTTTAGCTGAAAAAATCACTTTTTTCACAAATTTTTGTGTGGGAAAGTGTGGCATCACTAGCCTCACACAAATTTCCTACCACCCAGCGTTCCCCCAGGTCTTCCGATAAAAATGGTGCCTCACTTGTGTGGGAGGCCCAAGTACCAGCGACAGGCAAGGGCCCACAACGTATTGAGGCGACCTCAAAATGGCCTTTCACAAAACCACCTGGTTTTGCAAGGGGTCACCTGGGTTTTGGCCCAGTGCTCGGCGGCCATCTAGGAAACCTACCAAACCCCACATTTCTGAAAAGTAGACACCGGGGCTTCCAGAGAGGTATGGCTTGCGTGGATCCCCCAACGTTTCCTTACCCAGAATCCCCTGCAAACCTCACTTTTAGCTGAAAAAATCTGCTTTTCACACATTTTTGTGTGGGAAAGTGTGGCATCACTGGCCTCACACAAATTTCCTACCACCCAGCGTTCCCCAGGTCTCACGATAAAAATGGTGCCTCACTTGTGTGGGAGGCCCAAGTACCGCGACAGGCAAGGGCCCACAACGTAGTGAGGCGACCTCAAAATGGCCTTTCACAAAACCACCTGGTTTTGCAAGGGAGTCACCTGGGTTTTGGCCCAGTGCTCGGCGGCCATCTAGGAAACCTACCAAACCCACACATTTCTGAAAAGTAGACACCCGGGGGCTTCCAGGGAGGTATGGCTTGCGTGGATCCCCCAACGTTTCTACCCAGAATCCCCTGCAAACCTCACTTTTAGCTGAAAAAATCACTTTTTTCACACATTTTTGTGTGGGAAAGTGTGGCATCACTGGCCTCACACAAATTTCCTACCACCCAGCGTTCCCCCAGGTCTCCCGATAAAAATGGTGCCTCACTTGTGTGGGAGGCCCAAGTACCCGCGACAGGCAAGGGCCCACAACGTATTGAGGCGACCTCAAAATGGCCTTTCACAAAACCACCTGGTTTTGCAAGGAAGTCACCTGGGTTTTGGCCCAGTGCTCGGCGGCCATCTAGGGAAACCTACCAAACCCACACATTTCTGAAAAGTAGACACCTGGGGGCTTCCAGGAGGTATGGCTTGCGTGGATCCCCCAACGTTTCCTTAGCCAGAATCCCCTGCAAACCTCACTTTTAGCTGAACAAAATCACTTTTTTCACACATTTTTGTGTGGGAAAGTGTGGCATCACTGGCCTCACACAAATTTCCTACCACCCAGCGTTCCCCAGGTCTCCCGATAAAAATGGTGCCTCACTTGTGTGGAGGCCCAAGTACCGCGACAGGCAAGGGCCCAACGTAGTGAGCGACCTCAAAATGGCCTTTGATAGACCACCTGGTTTGCATGGAGGCCTCACCTGGGTTTTGGCCGCAGTGCTCGGCGGCCATCTGGGAAACCTACCAAAGCCACACATTTCTGAAAAGTAGACACCTGGGGGCTTGCAGGGAGGTATGGCTTGCAGTGGATGCCCCAACGTTTCCTTACCCAAAATCTCTGCAAAACCTCACTTTTTAGCTGAAAAAATCACTTTTTGCACGCATTTTGTGTGGGAAAGTGTGGCATCACTGGCCTCACCATAAATTTCCTACCACCCAGCGTTCCCCAGGTCTCCCGATCAAAATGGTGCCTCACTTGTGTGTGGATGGCCCAAGTACGCCAACAAGCCAAGGGACCCAAAACCACGTTTTGTGATAGGCAATGTTGATGTTGCCTCACAGCGTTTGTGTCCTTGCCTGTCGCGGGTACTTGGGCCTCCCACACAAGTGAGGCACCATTTTTATCGGGAGACCTGAGGGAACGCTGGGTGGTAGGAAATTTGTGTGAGGCCAGTGATGCCACACTTCCCACACAAAATGTGTGAAAAAGTGATTTTTTCAGCTAAAAGTGAGGTTTGCAGGGATTCTGGGTAAGGAAACGTTGGGGGATCCACGCAAGGCATACCTCCCTGGAAGTCCCGGTGCCTACTTTTCAGAAATGTGTGGGTTTGGTAGGTTTCCTAGATGGCCGCTGAGCACGGAGCCAAAACCCAGGTGACTCCTTGCAAAACCAGGTGGTTTTGTGAAAGGCCATTTTGAGGTCGCCTCACTACGCTATGGGCTCTGCCTGTCGAGGTACTTGGGCCTCCCACACAAGTGAGGCACCATTTTTATCGGGAGACCTGGGGGAACGCTGGGTGGTAGGAAATTTGTGTGAGGCCAGTGATGCCACACTTTCCCACACAAAATGTGTGAAAAAGTGATTTTTTCAGCTAAAATTGAGGTTTGCAAGGGATTCTGGGTAAGAAACGTTGGAGATCCACGCAAGCCATACCTCCTGAAAGCCCCGGGTGTCTACTTTTCAGAAATGTGTGGGTTTGGTAGGTTTCCTAGATGGCACGCTGAGCACAGAGCCAAAACCCAGGTGACTCCCTGCAAAACCAGGTGGTTTTGTGAAAGGCCATTTTGAGGTCAGCCTCACTACGTTGTGGGCCTTGCCTGTCGCTGGTACTTGGGCCTCCCACACAAGTGAGGCACCATTTTATCGGGAGACCCGGGGAACGCTGGGTGGTAGGAAATTTGTGTGAGGCCAGTGATGCCACACTTTCCCACACACAAATGTGTGAAAAAGTGATTTTTCAGCTAAAATTGAGGTTTGCAAGGGATTCTGGGTAGGAAACGTTGGGGGATCCACGCAAGCCATACCTCCCTGGAAGCCCGGGTGTCTACTTTTCAGAAATGTGTGGGTTTGGTAGGTTTCCTAGATGGGCGCTGAGCACGAGGCCAAAACCCAGGTGACTCTGCAAAACCAGGTGGTTTTGTGAAGGCCATTTTGAGGTCGCCTCACTACGTTGTGGGCCCTGCCTGTCGCGGTACTTGGGCCTCCCACACAAGTGAGGCACCATTTTTATCGGGAGACCTGGGGGAACGCTGGGTGGTAGGAAAATTGTGTGAGGCCAGTGATGCCACACTCTCCACACACAAATGTGTGAAAAGAGTGATTTTTCAGCTAAAATTGAGGTTTGCAAGGGATTCTGGGTAAGGAAACGTTGGGGAATCCATGCAAGCCATACCTCCCTGGAAGCCCCAGTGTCTACTTTTCAGAAATGTGTGGGTTTGGTAGGTTTCCCTAGATGGCCGCCGAGCACAGGCCAAAAACCCAGGTGACTCCCTTGCAAAACCAGGTGGTTTTGAGATAGGCAATTTTGAGGTCGCCTCACTACGTTGTGGGACCTTGCCTGTCACGGGTACTTGGGCCTCCCACACAAGTGAGGCACCATTTTTATCGGGAGACCTGGGGGAACGCTGGGTGGTAGGAAATTTGTGTGAGGCCAGTGATGCCACACTTTCCCACACAAAAATGTGTGAAAAAAGTGATTTTTTCAGCTAAAATTGAGGTTTGCAGGGGATTCTGGGTAAGGAAACGTTGGGGGATCCACGCAAGCCATACCTCCCTGGAAGCCCCGGGTGTCTACTTTTCAGAAATGTGTGTGTTTGGTAGGTTTCCCTAGGTGCCGGCAGAGCTAGAGTTCACAAACTACAGCTAGGCACTTTGCCAAAAAAGGGTCATTTTTCACTGCGAAATTGAGGTGTGACCACGTTGCGTTTTGCGCCGTTTCCTGTCGCAGGCACTAGGCCGACCCACACAAGTGAGGTACCATTTTTCTCGTAAGACTTTGGGGAACGCGGGGTGGGTGGAAATTTGTGGATCCACGCAGATTCCAGAACTTTCCACCACAGAAATGTGGGGAAAATGTGGTTTTTTTGACAATTTTTTATGTTTGCAAGGGATTCTGGGTAACAGAACCTGGTGGGAGGCAGTCAAGTCACCCCATCCTGGATTCCCCTGGGTGTCTAGTTTTCAAAAATGTATAGGTTTGCTAGGTTTCCCTAGGTGCCGCAGAGGTAGGGTTCAAAAACTACAGCTAGGCACTTTGCCAAAAAGGGTCATTTTTCACTGCGAAATTGAGGTGTGACCACGTTGCGTTTTGCGCCGTTTCCTGTCGCAGGCACTAGGCCGACCCACACAAGTGAGGTACCATTTTTCTCGTAAGACTTTGGGGAACAGCGGGGTGGGTGGAAATTTGTGGATCCACGCAGATTCCAGAACTTTCCACCACAGAAATGTGGGGAAAATGTGGGATTTTTGACAATTTTTTATGTTTGCAAGGGATTCTGGGTAACAGAACCTGGTGGGAGGCAGTCAAGTCACCCCATCCTGGATTCCCCTGGGTGTCTAGTTTTCAAAAATGTATAGGTTTGCTAGGTTTCCCTAGGTGCCGGCAGAGGTAGGGTTCAAAAACTAAAGCTAGGCACTTTGCCCAAAAGGGTCATTTTTCACTGCGAAATTGAGGTGTGACCACGTTGCGTTTTGCGCCGTTTCCTGTCGCAGGCACTAGGCCGACCCACACAAGTGAGGTACCATTTTTCTCGTAAGACTTTGGGGAACGCGGGGTGGGTGGAAATTTGTGGATCGACGCAGATTACAGAACTTTCCACCACAGAAATGTGGGGAAAATGTGTTTTTTTGACAATTTTTTATGTTTGCTAGGGATTCTGGGTAACAGAACCTGGTGGGAGGCAGTCAAGTCACCCCATCCTGGATTCCCCTGGGTGTCTAGTTTTCAAAAATGTATAGGTTTGCTAGGTTTCCCTAGGTGCCGGCAGAGGTAGGGTTCAAAAACTACAGCTAGGCACTTTGCCAAAAAAGGGTCATTTTTCACTGCGAAATTGAGGTGTGACCACGTTGCGTTTTGCGCCGTTTCCTGTCGCAGGCACTAGGCCGACCCACACAAGTGAGGTACCATTTTTCTCGTAAGACTTTGGGGAACGCGGGGTGGGTGGAAATTTGTGGATTCACGCAGATTCCAGAACTTTCCACCACAGAAATGTGGGGAAAATGTGGTTTTTTTGACAATTTTTTATGTTTGCAAGGGATTCTGGGTAACAGAACCTGGTGGGAGGCAGTCAAGTCACCCCATCCTGGATTCCCCTGGGTGTCTAGTTTTCAAAAATGTATAGGTTTGCTAGGTTTTCCTAGGTGCCGGCAGAGGTAGGGTTCAAAAACTACAGCTAGGCACTTTGCCAAAAAAGGGTCATTTTTCACTGCAAAATTGAGGTGTGACCACGTTGCGTTTTGCGCCGTTTCCTGTCGCAGGCACTAGGCCGACCCACACAAGTGAGGTACCATTTTTCTCGTAAGACTTTGGGGAATGCGGGGTGGGTGGAAATTTGTGGATCCACGCAGATTCCAGAACTTTCCACCACAGAAATGTGGGGAAAATGTGGTTTTTTTGACAATTTTTTATGTTTGCAAGGGATTCTGGGTAACAGAACCTGGTGGGAGGCAGTCAAGTCACCCCATCCTGGATTCCCCTGGGTGTCTAGTTTTCAAAAATGTATAGGTTTGCTAGGTTTCCCTAGGTGCCGGCAGAGGTAGGGTTCAAAAACTACAGCTAGGCACTTTGCCAAAAAGGGTCATTTTTCACTGCGAAATTGAGGTGTGACCACGTTGCGTTTTGCGCCGTTTCCTGTCGCAGGCACTAGGCCGACCCACACAAGTGAGGTACCATTTTTCTCGTAAGACTTTGGGGGATGCGGGGTGGGTGGAAATTTGTGAATTCACGCAGATTCCAGAACTTTCCACCACAGAAATGTGGGGAAAATGTGGTTTTTTGACAATTTTTTATGTTTGCAAGGGATTCTGGGTAACAGAACCTGGTGGGAGGCAGTCAAGTCACCCCATCCTGGATTCCCCTGGGTGTCTAGTTTTCAAAAATGTATAGGTTTGCTAGGTTTCCCTAGGTGCCGGCAGAGGTAGGGTTCAAAAACTACAGCTAGGCCCTTTGCCAAAAAAGGGTCATTTTTCACTGCGAAATTGAGGTGTGACCACGTTGCGTTTTGCGCCGTTTCCTGTCGCAGGCACTAGGCCGACCCACACAAGTGAGGTACCATTTTTCTCGTAAGACTTTGGGGGACGCGGGTGGGTGGAAATTTGTGGATTCACGCAGATTCCAGAACTTTCCACCACAGAAATGTGGGGAAAATGTGGTTTTTTTGACAATTTTTATGTTTGCAAGGGATTCTGGGTAACAGAACCTGGTGGGAGGCAGTCAAGTCACCCCATCCTGGATTCCCCTGGGTGTCTAGTTTTCAAAAATGTATAGGTTTGCTAGGTTTCCCTAGGTGCCGGCAGAGGTAGGGTTCAAAAACTACAGCTAGGCCCTTTGCCAAAAAAGGGTCATTTTTCACTGCGAAATTGAGGTGTGACCACGTTGCGTTTTGCGCCGTTTCCTGTCGCAGGCACTAGGCCGACCCACACAAGTGAGGTACCATTTTTCTCGTAAGACTTTGGGGGACGCGGGGTGGGTGGAAATTTGTGGATCCACGCAGATTCCAGAACTTTCCACCACAGAAATGTGGGAAATATGTGGTTTTTTTGACAATTTTTTATGTTTGCAAGGGATTCTGGGTAACAGAACCTGGTGGGAGGCAGTCAAGTCACCCCATCCTGGATTCCCCTGGGTGTCTAGTTTTCAAAAATGTATAGGTTTGCTAGGTTTCCCTTGGTGCCGGCAGAGCTAGGGTTCAAAAACTACAGCTAGGCACTTTGCCAAAAAAGGGTCATTTTTCACTGCGAAATTGAGGTGTGACCACGTTGCGTTTTGCGCCGTTTCCTGTCGCAGGCACTAGGCCGACCCACACAAGTGAGGTACCATTTTTCTCGTAAGACTTTGGGGAACGCGGGGTGGGTGGAAATTTGTGGATCCACGCAGATTCCAGAACTTTCCACCACAGAAATGTGGGGAAAATGTGGGATTTTTGACAATTTTTTATGTTTGCAAGGGATTCTGGGTAACAGAACCTGGTGGGAGGCAGTCAAGTCACCCCATCCTGGATTCCCCTGGGTGTCTAGTTTTCAAAAATGTATAGGTTTGCTAGGTTTCCCTAGGTGCCGGCAGAGGTAGGGTTCAAAAACTAAAGCTAGGCACTTTGCCCAAAAAGGGTCATTTTTCACTGCGAAATTGAGGTGTGACCACGTTGCGTTTTGCGCCGTTTCCTGTCGCAGGCACTAGGCCGACCCACACAAGTGAGGTACCATTT